>JAVTVY010011580.1:0-50399 GCA_036873755.1 Hanleya hanleyi
TAATTTGTGTTTGAACAGAACTTTAATCGTCTTAATGCTCCGTAATATACTCAAGGGTGAAATTGAAAGGGGGAGAGGGTTATAATTTCTCTTCGATGACTGCAACCCATGTGTCAGTGATCACAGGCGGCTGTGTCAGTGATAGACCGTACCACCGTCCGTAGCCTACTCTCTAAAATCTGTATCATTATACATTCTGCAGTTCATGACTTGATGGATGCATGTGGCCGTAGCTCGAATGCATGATTCTGGCAGCCGATGACTAGTTCAATCTTAAGCCCATGCGAGCGACGTTCAAGATTGAATTTCATGATTTGTCAAATTATCATGTCATCATATAGACAGGTGTATGAGAAGCCGTTTTGGTATTTATACGTTTGATTCTTTTTTATATCAAACAAGAAATGTACACCGTTTTTGGTATTTATTAGTTTATTTTTTATATCAAAATTCCTATTTTTGATCTAAAAAAAAAATTTGATACAAAAAATGAACTAATAAATACCAATACAGCGCACATTTATTTGATATCAAAATAAGAATTTTTGATATAAAAAATATGTGATTTTCCATCAATACGCTTCATCGCAATACACGCTTCGCCATAGACGGGCCAATGCCATCGAAATGAGACATATTTCAAGGTCACCAAAATTATTTTGAATAACAAACGATATACGATACGATAAGATAAGATAATTCTTTATTGTACACACTAACAAGCGTCAATGACTGACAGAATACAAAATGTAACAACAGGTCCATTAATTCCAAATTTACAGGACATATCATCTCATATACTACAATAGAGTATAACACTCAATGAGTGGCGCTATATTCGGGCTAAGTCCAGTATTTAGTAGATCTTGTCGAAGATTATTAGTCTGCAACATATTTACAAACAATTTTGCAAATGGATGGATTATTATTATTATTCCCTGTGATGAGAAAATACGTTTTGCAACAATGTTAAATGAAAACAATATTTTGACAGCAATAACTACATGTACCGGTATAAATATTTATGAAATTATGCCAGTCGTTCTTATATCTACGGAGCCGTGAAAAGGACATGGAAATTATTTTTTTCAACCCCTGACAATTTTTTTTCTTCTTATTAAGTCGTTATAACGACTTAAAAAAAAAAAAAAAAAATGGGGGCTGAATTTTTTTTTCTTCTTCTTATTAAGTCGTTATAACGACTTAATAAAAAAAAAAAATAAAAAAATAGGGGCTATTTTTTTTTATTTTTTTTTATTATGTCGTTATAACGACTTAATTGACCAATGAAATTGCAGCATTAAGTCGTTATAACGACTTATTAAGTCGTTATAACGACTTAATTGACCAATGAAATTCCGTCTTACTTCTGCAGCTTTTATTTTGTTAACTGACACCTCCCCGGTGAAACAGCGTTTAGATAGGCACTATCAAGGGCAGATCTACGGGGGGTGGGGTCAGGGGTCCCCCCCCAATTAGACCTGTAAAAAAAATGAGAGAGAGATCAGCGAACCCTGGAATTTCACGTAGAAATAATATCTTGAAATTATATCTAAAATAAACGAATGTGGATTATGTAATCAGAGTATCTATTGATATATTAAACAGATATCTATTTATGTGGTTTGTGAGCGTACTATATTTCGATGTTGAATATGAAAACATTATGGCTACGAGCGCTCCACGTGTGAAGTGTTAGTCCTGATTTGTATGTGTTTTACCAGAATGTCAAATGGGGGCATAAGGTCTGATACTTTTCAATATCGATGCGTGCTTATTCGAAACAAAAGTGAAAGTTAATCTACATACATTATGTTCGATTTATTTTGTTTTGGTGCATTTTGACGGTATATTTTCTGTTTGTTTTGAATGAACATTAAACCGTTGCTCGATCTGGAGCTCAGTTCCCACTCTCATGTTTTTGATTGCATGGGTCTCTCCATTTTTCATAACTGGATGTAAAACTCCATAAGTTCAGTCTTGTTCAATGTATGAACGGCTCTCCCAGAAAGTGTCGAATTTACGCATGCAAACGCTGTGTTGTGGTGCATTATGATAGTAGGATTACGGCATTTGTATCACATGTGTTATTCTCTGCGAAAATTATCAAAACTATAATCCAGTGTTTAGCCTCTCAACCCATCCCACCCCTCTCCCCCGGCTCCGCCGTGCCTGAATAGGTGTTAGTAAAATCCGTCTGCATTTCACATTTTTTCGCTTGGCTGTTTAGGATTGGACTACAGCTATACCTATACAATTATCAGCATGTCTGACCCATTTTTAATTCTTTGAAGTGAGCCGCCATACCGCTCGAGCCAACGCTACAAGCTCCTCAATTATCTGTAATGGTTGGTGGCGAGCAAAACAATTTTGGCGATATTATCGGACCAACACAGAGAATCCATGTGAATTGGCAGGTTTGGGCATAGAGTCATAGGGTTGCCTTTTAGTCGGCAGACGCCGTCAACTTTTCCCACCTCTATAGCCTACATATCTCTCCAATTTATCCAAAGTTTATTACTTCAATGGCATTATCAGACTTCATACTGCATATCTAAACGCTGTTTCACCGGGGAGTTGTCAGTTAACAAAATAAAAGCTGCAGAAGTAAGACGGAATTTCATTGGTCAATTTCGTTATAACGACTTAATGCTGCAATTTCATTGGTCAATTAAGTCGTTATAACGATATAATAATAATAAAAAAAAAAAAAATCAGCTCCCATTTTTTTTTTTTTTTTATTATTAAGTCGTTATAACGACTTAATAAAAAGAAAAACAATTTCAGCCCCCATTTTTTTTTTTTTTTTTTAAGTCGTTATAACGACTTAATAAGAAGAAAAAAAAAATTTCAGGGGTTGAAAAAAATAATTTCCATGTCCCTTTTACGGCTCCGTATATATCTGTCACAAAAGGGTGACTTTCTTAAATTCTTGTGTTAATATGTTTTCTCACTTAGTTTTGGCATGTAGCCTAACGTTATGATGTCCTAATGTGATTTGTTGTAAATTTGCTGTCAAACTTTTTTCTTTCCACAGACGATAACTCTTATACAGAGATTTCAGGATCGGCCTACACAACATGGAAATAAAGACCTGACCTGATGGTAAATCACCTTATCATTATGTCGTGAAAATGTCGTAAAATATCGCTGAATATTAGGAAAGAATGTGTACATCGTGTGTGTACTTCTCACATAAAATATAGTGAATGCATTTACTGAAACATAATTAAATGATACAAGAATATGAGTGATGTAAAAAAATCACCATATTATACATGTAAGGGGAATAAAAATGTCCAATATGACAATAATATATGATCCGTTGTTCAAACAAGCCCATTAAGAGGGGAGTTAAAAAAAATACAATATACATGTAAATGGATTACACATTTACATGTAGCCTAGTTCTGATGTTCTAACTGCACAGTTGACAGGTATTCAGATAAATATTTACATTATGCTAAAAATTAATATATTTCTGTATTTCAGATCTCCTGGCCTCGGATACCTGATGATCAGTGATGTCAAATGTGTTGTGTTATATCAAATCAACTGAGATCAAAGTTCCAGTCTGACACATGAAGTCCGTACCGAGATCTGATAACGGTCTGTATTGTAAGCGAAAGAAGATACATGATCCAGCGAGATTCCAGTGTCCTCATCTACCATTACACGAATTTGTAATCCTGATAATTTATCCTGGAATTCGTGTCAATATTTCTGTGCTCAGTGAAAACTTCGTGTAATCATCGTGTGTGTGTCCAAGTTTGATAAATCACAGCTCAGTGTTCATCTAGGATATTCCTATACCCACGACAAATCATGGATTATGGAGGAGGATAAACTTTAACCATCACGTAAGACAATTATTTTATGTTCAAATCTTGTCCCAGAATCACCATAATCGCACTGGATAACATCAAACAAAATCCACAGAGCCGAATATACAATAGCAAAACCACATCTGTTAAACATCAAAACATCTCCAAAAACAGATCCAAACGTTAATTGACATCTTTGAAACCTAGAAGAAAATAAACATCCAAAATCCATAGTCAGAGGTCAAAGTTCCAGTCCACAGTTTTTCTCTCACGTTTATTGTTGGTCATGACGACCTCCGCTAGCCAGGAGTATATTCACAATCTCTCTGTGACCCCGACTAACAGCCAAGTCAAGACTTGTTCTCCCTTTATCATCCCTCAGATTAAGGTTTGCTCCGATTGAGAGGAGGAACTCTACGACATTTGACTGTCCACACCGAGCAGCCATGTGAAGACTTGTACGCCCTCTATAACCGACTGTTGCATTCACATTCTGACCATGAGATGATATAAACAGTCTAACCAAGTCAGTCTGACCGCACCATGAGGCCCCCAACAGTCCCTCTACACAGACACAATTCTCTCCTATACAAGGTGTAGTACAATAGTCAGTCTGTAGGAACCATCCTGCTGTTCTAACACTGCCACAGGAACCTGCTGTCATCAGTCCTCTCCTGGTCATCTCCTCACGATCCAGGGTCGATGTGAGTGAGGTCCAACATGATGTCACAATTTGTACCTGGTCACCTGTAACTGCTCCCTTCAACACACAGGGCAGATCATCCTCGTCACTACATCTACTGCAGACAAGATGGCGGTTATCGTGGATTAATTCCAGCAGTTTGTGGACAAGTTTGTCGATCCCGGACTTAGCTACATAAAACAATACACACCGACCAGACCGGTCTTTACTCTGACTGAAAGCTGTTAGTTCATCCGGCGAGGTTTTTCTCAGGTAATCAATCCACACAATTTGAAATGGTTCGTCTTTCACACACGGGTTGTTGAATACTTCACCCGGATCGCGCTTTCCGTTTTCGTCGATGACTTTCGTTGTGAAGATTCCCGCTAGTTTCTCGTAGTAATCTGTAGGAACATTGATGGCAAATTCCTGCTCTCGTTTTTCGTAGTTATGAGGACGCGCGATGTTCACAACAACATCAGCATCAGGGTTCAGATATTTCAAACAATATCCGAGATGTAGCTTGGCAAACTCCATCGTCACTGCTTCGTGAATGGAGTCGTGGGAGAATTTGTATACTTCACACCTACTGCAATCTTCTCCTGTTGTGTGTACCTTTTCTAAATAAGTCCCAGATAATTTCTCAGCACACTTTTGCAGACCTCCACATGTTACATTTACAATTGGAAGGGCACATGCATCAACAACAACATCAAGTCTCTCTCTAACATCAGCTTTGATATCAGACAATGTACCCCTGAGTTGTTTACATTCTAGTTTACCATGACAGAGCATGACCAGACAAAGAATAGCGTATTTTTCTTTCTCTTTTCCGGCCATTTCCTTTAACTCTGAACAAAGATAGGAGAAAGGTGACTCAAATATTTGAACAAGCTCTTTCCCTGATTGGCCTTTTTCAATAGCATCACCCATAAGCTTACAACACTGACCATATGCTATGAGTTTTTTGCTCCTGACAATACGTTGTTTCCCCCTTTCTCTCAGTTTTCTTGAATTACCCAGATATTTTTCTAACATTCTGACTCTGTCGGACTCATTCAAATTTGCAGTTGTCACCTCAACCTTGTTACAGAAAAATTTACTCTTTTCAAAATGTACTTTACAGTCTGCCCAGACAGTTTTTCTCATGGCAAAGAGAAATTTGTGCTCATTTTGAGTCAGACACATTTCCAGATCCTCTAACCTGAGGGCCCATTTATCTACAAGTTGTTGTTGCGTATATGAACCCCCAACAGGATCATCAGATATAAACAATAGCCTAATGTTAGTCCCCTGTATCATGTCAATTTGATCGATGTGTTGCTGAATTTCTTCGGGCATCTTGCATAATACTGGGAGGTAACCTTCCATAGGATTAGCTGCTATGTACCGGATGATCGATGTTTTGCCATCCCCGATCCCGCCAAGTAATAGGGCTGTCTTCTTATCTTCTATAACCTTTCTTGCCTGGTGGTACGGGGTTGTCTCTACAAAATATGCCTCTGTTGTCTTCTTGCAATCAGACTGGTACTTGTCTGATTTTGCTACAAATAAATTCAGAAAGGCAATGTAGGGGGCCTACTCTGTCTGATTATTTTTTTCATACATATACTAGGGTCAATATACAGACTCACATTTTAGTGTTTAATTTTTGTTTGTAGAAGCTCATATTACCAACTGTTTGCAACTACCACAACAAATGCGCAATGGAATGAAAGAATAATGAAATATCAAAGCGAATTATGCATTCATGTGAATTTTGAGAACAATGATAAAGTGTAGCTAATTACAAGCGTCTAGTCCGTCATTCATAATCCAGCCGTCGTCCATTAGAGAATATCCGCGTCCATAATCCAAAGACCTATTCCATTTTCCACATAACAGTATTAGCACCAAATTCAAAAGGACAATCATAGTATACATAAACCTAGGCTTGTTTCCTGCAAGAGAGAAGCGGTCAACAGTTTTCAATGATGCCGGCAAGACATCATGATGTTCCAAAAATATCAAATCCGTATCGCTGATCAGTATTCTTAATCCATAATATTCGTTATAGAGTCGTCATCTAAAAAAAAGATGTATCTCAGTCACGCTTTGATTGTGACTGTTCATATGAGTACCATGAGGATCTTGAAGTACATGGATTCATACGGCCCCTAGCCCCGGGTTAAGCGGAATTAGACACAAGTTACGAAACGTAGCGCCATAGATCTTGCACGCTACGTTCGTATTTTGCTATCAGCATGCGATATGTATCGCCAAATTTGAGAAACTTTGAGTGGAGGCGCTTGGTGGAATAGCCCTGTTTTAGAAGTTTCTGCAACAATGTTTTGTGACGTTGATTAAAATCATCACATTTAACACAGGATCTAGCAAATGCTACTAAGCGACACTCTCTCAATTGACATTATCAACAGTTTTGGCATTCTGAATTCGTTAAACATTTCAGCTGTATTTCAATCCTTCATGATCATGATTGAAGATAGTCACATTACTCATTCACAAGAACATTTTGAACTGTCGCAGGTTTACTTTGAAATTTAAAGGAGCGACATTAAAGGGAAATGACATTAATGATGTTAGCAACAAATTTTTTTGTATCTTGTTTGCAATGGGTATTCTTTTATTCCTACAGTCCTTACGACTTTTCTCGGACTAAAAACAGTCTAACATTCACATTGTCTACATGTACATGTACCTTTCCTTCTCTCATTATTCTTCTTTGCCCTAACATTTTATTAGCTTCATAAGTCAGTAGTAGTCAGATAAAAATACAAGTATGTAATAGTTATAGCTGAGTATGCTCATTTTCTTAGGTTATCATAATTTTGAAATGTTGCTAATGTAATTTTTCATTTTGACTGACAAATTAAAGGAGAAATATTGAACACAACGAAACTACCAATTGTAACATGCAGTGCTCCAGATAATTTTATTTTTGGAGGAGTACTGTACTCCTCCATATTTTATTGGAGGAGTATTGCTCACTATCGGAGGGATATTAAAAATTATAAAAACAAAAAATCAGTAAATTCATAATGACATTGAATGGATTTATTTCTGCGAGTCCCCACCCGCATCGTCCGACTCGATCACGAGCCATGGATATTTCGAAATCCATTTCTTTCAACTCTGTGCCCACGTGCAATTTTTGGAAGAAGTTTTACTCGCACACTCTTTCACAACATCATAAACAATGTCATCAATTGTCCGCCGGACTTTGTCTTGCGGTCTCTTCCATTGATTTTACAAAAATGGACAAAATTTTACGTGTTTGAACTTTGTGACATTATCACGTATACACATTTGCGTACACTTCGCCATCCATAAGATGGCTTGCGAATTGTGTCTCCATTATCGCGGAGCGATATCCGGTACTTTACCTTATTCTGTTCGGTCTTCATCCGGCGGAGAACAGACTCGAGAAATCTGATAAATTACAGGTGTTCATACCACTTCGGAAACAGATATTGCCTGGGCTTGCGAAATATATTCCTACGAAGTAAGCTACCATCTGTAAATTGTCCGGTAGTCAGTGAGTCCATCCCAATCCTTTCTTCGGCAAAATAAGGAGAACTGTTGACATTAGAACCTTGATTTTGTGCATGAAGGTGCATTAGGGGACTGTTACCAGCAAGCTCTGAGCTGACCTACTTTTGATGAAAATTTCTGGTGATTTTTGACGAAAATCAATGGTGATTCTGACTTGGGCTGTGCCCATCTATTATAGGCAGGATTTCAACAGGATTTTCCACACAATTATCCTCGGCAATCAGCATTTGCCGAGGTAATTGCCGTGGCATAAGCAGTTCACCTCAGCAATGTTTAACATGGTGTTAAATAGGAATTATTTTAATATGACATTATTTTTGCCGAGATGAGCTTTCCGAATTGTGTGGGCTGGGGCGGGGGGATTTCCAAGAGTTCAGTACGCGTCGGAGTCCTAATGCCTAGACCCTACTTCGTAGGTCCTGTGACGTTTAATAGTCACACTGCCATGTAGGTATGAATAAATTTCGTATCATCCAAGAGGTGTGCTAGATCTGTAATTTTGAACAAGTAGGACATCACATGACTCGAAAATGGTGAATTATGTTGGGGTTACGTCGGTAGACTTTAGCTGATTGGCTGACGAACTCACGTGGTATTGATTTCTGGAAATTCCCTCTTGCATTTGCCGAAAGTAGGCTGAAAATGGATACACACGATCCCAGGGTCTGTCTTACTGTGTATAGATGACCGAGATGGTTACATGTACATGTTGGAAGGAGGAAAGTCGTTGATCGTCTGACGAGCAATGGCTGATCGCTACACAACCAAATTTCCACATGTTGGTATCGTGTGGTAACTGAATGGTAACCGCAAGAAAGGGCCCGGAACGGTACACCTCAGTACAGCACCATTCAATACCATTCAGTACTGACCCGTATCCACACAGTACCGCTCAGTAACTGGTCAGTACTGATTGGATATCATACAGTACCACAAGAACTGAACAGAACTGCATGGTACATGTAACTGAACAGTAACCAACCTGTTACTGTGCAGTACTGCTGAGTTACCTCTTGGAACCAGGCTGTTGCTAACTGGCATGTACTGTTCAGTTCAGTTCTGACCTGTGATTATCAAACAGCAGCCCACACAATTCACCTCGGCTATCAGCAATTGCCGAGGTAAATGCCGTAGCATAATCAGATCACCTCAACACAATTTAACATTGTGTTAAATAGGAATTACTTTAATATGACATAATTTTTGCCGAGGCGAGTTTTCCGAATTGTGTGGGCTGAAACAGGAACTGTTCAGTTGCAGCTCAGTACTCGCATGTATGGTGGGCCTTTCCGTGCAGTACCGTTCAGTAGTGTACAGCTCAGCACATGTCTGTGAAAAATTGCCTGTGTATAGCAACGCTTAGGTAAACTCAGGTAGTCTCCATGCGCGGATATTCCTGATGAACTAAATGATATCTAAGTAAAACGCCTCTGCTGACAAGATTTATCTCCCTTCACATGTTGGCAGCGATCGAGAAGAAGTTAATAGTTTCAATTTGATGTCGTTATAACTTGTTTATGAGAAATATTACGCATTGATCGATGTGATAAAGCGTATTTATTGGGCGTATTTGGTACGGTACTCCCTATTTTACACTTGCATGCGTTTTTAACCTGTTTGTATGCGTAAATTACGCCAATACCGTATACGTATCTGGAGAGCTGACATGGACCTTATACTCTTAACAAAACAGAAGAGGAGCAGATTCATGAATTTGCTCACCTCATCAGTCCATATTTTAATTTAATTTGTGCAGCTTGGCTACCAAAATGGAATTATTCAAGACCTTGTATGCCACAAAGACTGGTTTCCTGTGAACAAGGTCAAAGCTACATGTAGATTCACTTAACTTAACCCCCAAAAATTGCTAGAAAAGTTTTTAGCCATTCTAGTCAAAATTCAATAAAATTTATAATCAGAAGGTCACTTCATTTTTCTCAATAATAACTGTGTTAGTTGGCAAATTTTTTTTTATACCTTTATATTCCTATCTTTTAATACCGGCGTTGTGGCATATTATAATGATAAAAGACAAGTTCAAATAATGGTGAAGAGAGATTATGTCAGCATGAAGCAGACTGAACTGGATTAGTGTGTCTTTCATGTTAAATTTTTCTTGATATCCACTTTTAGATTTGTTGTGATTTGTTTTGTAACAATCATAAATACATATAGTCCGGCAGATATGTAACAAAAAATGGGTCGATTGTGCACTTTTTGATAAAAGCATGAAATTTGGCAGGATGATAGACAAACACATTTGATTCATTTTTGGAGGGGGAGTCCGGCTTGAAAATCCGTATTTGGCCGCCATCTTGGATTTCAAGATGGCCGCCATCAGTGAACTTTGGGGCCTAAATTAAGCACTTCTAAGAGTCACAACAGACGCAGTTAAGTGTCTATACCTATGTTTTCTTAGCCCAGGCAGCTGATTAAAGCACTCTTATTGTATGAAGCACTGTCAATTCGAAGATGATCACAAGTTTGATTCAAAATGGCCGCCCATATTTGACAAAATATCACAAAAAATACGATATTCGGCATGTTGAGTAAATTTTTCGGGGCCGGCGATTTTTATCGGGGTAGTTTCATCGAATTAGCGATTTAGAATTATAATATTGTGACATTTATTCCACCTGGGTCCACCAGTCTGTTTTGAAGAAGCAGAGAGCGGCGATGGGAGGTCGGGGTGAAATTTATTCTTGATGTTTTTATACGCACAAAAAGTGAGGAAAATATCACATAAAATTTTTGGCAAAAAAAAATCAGTTTCGTTTTGAAGTTACGGTGAAAATCACAGTAGGGATTGCGGCAATAATGCTCTCCGCATTTTAGCTTTAAAATATAATACAAATACACCCTAAAAATACAACGTTGAATTCACTATATGTCGGGTTAAAGAAGTTATTTTACTGACATAGGGTACCGTATCCGTGACGTGTAACTTGTGCCCAACTGTCGACGAAACAAATTGAGAAAACCAAGCAAAGTTTCAGGACGAGTAAGGTCCCCGGATGTCCCATTGGCAGTGGCGCCATCTATCACCCGGATGCTATAGCGCCATCTGTGCGTGGGTTTAGGCCTGCCACGAGGAGCACGCTAATTTGTCGCTTGAGATAATACGGTGTATGGATTTACCGCTGAAAAAAGAAGTATTTTCGAATGCGAAATAATATACACTTAGTCTTTCGGCAGTAACAGTGGTTCGTACGGTTTTATTTGAGGTGGTTCTTGTTTGTTCGTTAGCCTTACAGTGGTTCAGGCTGGTAATCTAATGATGGCTTGATGATTAATGGTTCAGAATTAAGCAGTGACGGGGTACAATAAAGTAAATTGATGTAGTCCTTGAGCTTTATATTATCGAAGGCAGTAGCTTCATTCGCCCTTGGCACTGGTGTTAGTCTTCATCATGTCGGATAAGAAATGTATGTTAATTGAAGGGAGCGAGGCCGTCCAAGCACAACATGCTACACCAAGTCTTACAGATTGGAGCAAATGTGTGATTTGCCAAGAGGATAACCTTAATGATAAACTACAGTGCTCCGCTATAGAGAATGGTGGGGCTGGTTATGGAAGTTTGGCCGAGAACCTTATTGGTTTCAGTCAGCTAGGCAGTTTGCCTTTCAATATAGTTCGATTGGATGAAGGGGGAGGGGTTGAGGAATCCCTGACAAATAGGAGTGCAAAAATACACAAGCTCTGTAAGCTTAAATACAGCAACTTTAGGCTAAAGAGAGCACAAAAGAGAAAATCTTCAGGTGTTGATACTGACCTGCGTGAGTGCGCTAAATATACCCGTGGAAGTGTCTCATCTTCCAGTAAATCAACCGATCAAACAAAATGCTTTTTCTGCGATCGAATCGATACTGTAGACTCCCTCCACGAAGTTAGTACATTTGTTACAAGATACGCCACTACTCGCCAAACTTAGCGGTGGAGATCTTGTAGCGCAAGAGGCAAAATATCATGTCCATTGTCTAGTTTCGTTATATAACAAAGCACGTCAAAAACATACAGACACAAAAACAATTAGTCACGGTATTGTTTTGGCTGAACTTATTGGCTATATTGAAGAAGCACGTTCCAGCAATGTTGTAGCGCCCGAGTTCAGGTTGTGTGATTTAGCACAGCTCTATTGTGAGGGTCTAAAACAGATTGGTGTAGATATCACCGATCGAGTGCACGCTTCCCGACTAAAGGAGAGGATTATGGCTCATTTTCCTGATATGCAGGCCCACAAACAGGGTCGTTATGTGCTGCTATCATTTCGTCAGGATATTGGACTGGCCCTCAGAAAGGCGTGTAATGAGGACTGTGATGATGAAGGTAATCATCTTGTGAAGGCAGCCAACATTGTTAGAAAAGCAATGCAGGATGAGACATGCAGATCCAAATTTTATGGCTCGTTCATTGAGGGGTGTCAAGAAAAATCAGTACCCATGTCACTACTTGCCCTCGTCGAAATGATCATTAATGGCCCAAACATAAAAACAAGTGCGAACTCAATGTCGCAGGCTGCATTGAGCATCGCCCAGCTATTGCAGTACAATTTCCATGCACGTCGTCGTAAAGACTCGACTTGCGTACATCACATCCTACACAACGAAACACCTCTACCCATCTACATCGGGTTGGTGGTACATGCACAAACAAGAAAACGAAAACTTGTCAATAAATTGTTTGATCTGGGAGTGTCCATTTCCTACGACAGAGTGCTCTCTTTGTCGAGTACTCTCGCTAACAGCGTATGTAGTCAGTACACAGCCGATAACGTTGTGTGTCCCCTCAAGATGCGAGGTGGGTTATTCACAACTGCGGCTGTTGATAATATCGACCACAACCCAAGTTCAACCACAGCAAAGGACAGTTTTCATGGCACTGGAATATCTTTATTGCAGCATCCTACAGCTGATAATCCAGGAACAGACAGAAGTATGGTTCTTTTAGACGAATCCACACCCAGTAATACCATTGTCCCATTACAAGATTCGTATGTATCAATCACTCCAGTGGTGTTAAAAAATAAGGATGTCCCAATTTCTGTGATTCCTGTTATGCCTGTCGATCAAAGTCTGCCAGGTGCTCTTCAAACAGAACACGAGTGGTTGGAATATATGGAAAAGGTTTCACACATTGAAACCTTGAATGGGGATGAGCACGTTTCATGGGCAGCCTACCATGCCAAACAACAACCAGAGCCAGACTTCATGCCTAACCTCAGCTCTCTCCTCCCACTATTCAGAGACGATTCCAAATCAGTTGCTATGATTCGGCACTCAATGGATGTGGTAAAATCAGCAGTAGATCATGTGAATCCAGGCCAGGTTCCATGTATCACTCTTGATCAACCACTGTACGCCCTGGCAAAAGAGATCCAGTGGTGTTGGCCTTCTTCCTATGGGGAGGATAAATTTGTTGTTATACTTGGAGGATTACACACTGAAATGACGCAGTTGAAATGTCTTGGAACTTGGTTGGAAGATAGTGGATGGACCAGTGCCATTTCTCAAGCCGAAATTGCAACGCCAGGGGTTGCTGATTCAATACTCAAAGCTTCACATGTCACACGTGCAAGGCATGCTCATCAGGTTACTGCCAGTAGCCTCTATATACTTTTGCACAGAGCATATGCACAATTTCATGATAGAGTGCCTACAGAAGACACTTTATCATTTGACAGCCGGGTGGCCAAACGCGTAATTGAATCCCCACAGTTCCAATACTGGCATCTAACACTGCAGCTTGAGCTGTTAGTGTTGGTTTTTGTACGATCAGTCAGAGAAGGGGATTTTCAACTGTATATAGAATCCCTCACAAAGCTGGTGCCTTGGCTATTTGCACTCGACCATACGAATTACGCTCGATGGCTACCTGTCCACATCCGTGATATGATATCACTGCAAAAAGAACATCCAAATATATTTGATGAGTTTGTCAATGGGAATTTTGTCATTCACAAAACAAAACACAGGTTCTCAGCAATGGCAATAGACCAAGCTCATGAACAAAACAATGCTTTGGTGAAGGGCGATGGTGGTGTTGTTGGCCTAACAGAAAACCCCGCAGCCCTTTCACGTTGGATGACGGCTGGGCCAGAAGTAGCAAGGCTAGTTACAGAATTTGAGGATATTGCGATGAAACCTAAACAGCAACCAACAACCAAGCATCACGAGCAAACAACGGGGGTGCAAGTAGCTTTTCATATAGAAGTTAAATCACTTGTTGGAACCATCGAGGAGTTTGGAAATCCCTTTTGTGAAGACAGCGAGGATTTGCTTGTTCTAGATAGCAAGAACATTGCAAACGCTGATCTCGTCAAAACGGTCCGTGAAATACAGAAACTCGGTGAGAATCAATATCAAACGTTTTTAAAGGAGCGTCTCCAGAAAAAAACAAAATCTTTGTATGACCCAATTACACGGAACCAACTGACTCTGTTTAGAAGCCCAACCATTCGAGAGGTGTCAACGTCTAAACTCGTTGAAAAATGACGTTTCACTCTTCTCAAGATTGTACATAGCCTGTCAGGTCCGTGATGGAAACCTGGACACATTTTTTCAGCATGAAAAACAGGCTTCTCCGCCATCACTGTCGCTGCATGGTCAACTCAGACAAGGGACCAAGTCTGACTTAATCGACTGTCTGGAAGAGGTCTGTTCAGTGCAGACAATAGAGCATCCAACAGTTGATGCCATGATTCTTGATGGCGCAGCCATCATAAACATGTTGAAACCTGGTGCCGCATTAACATTTAATGCTTATGCAGAGAGCGTGTTCATGCCATTTCTCTTGAACAATCTGCAACGCGTCAAATGGTTGGATATCGTGTGGGATCAGTATTTCCCGAATAGCCTTAAGGCAACTGCTAGAGCTAAACGGGGGAAGGGGGTACGCAGACGAGTCGCCGGCGACACCAAAATTCCAAGCAACTGGCCAGCATTTCTGCGCATAGATGACAACAAAACCGAACTGTTCATGTTCTTGGCCGATAAAGTCACACAGATGGAGCTAGAGCAAGGCAAACAGGTATTTGTAACACAAGGCAAGTCCGTGCTGGCCAACCCCCAGAGAATAGACAACTCAAGCTTGTCTCCCTGTACACACGAGGAAGCAGATACTCGCATATTCCTTCATGTCGCCGATGCCCTGAACACCGGTCACAAGAAAATAGCAATCCGAACAGTTGATACTGATGTTGTGGTTATTGCAGTCTCATTGGCAAGGGAACTGAAAATAGCCGAACTGTGGGTGGCATTTGGAACAGGGAAAAAGTTTCGCTATATTGCTGTTCATGCAATATCTGAAGCTCTGGGTGAAGATAAATCGAAGGCACTACCTGTATTCCACAGCTTCACTGGTTGCGACACAGTTTCAGCGTTCAACAAAAGAGGAAAGAGATCGGCATGGGAAACATGGAAAGCACATCCAGATGCTACCAACTCATTTCTGTCGTTATCGGCGGCACCTCAAGAAGTCGAGGATAACGTAGTAGCCACGCTGGAGCGTTTCGTGGTGCTTCTGTACGATCGTACAAGTGGCGAACAAAGTGTAGATGTTTGTAGGAAGCACTTATTTACCAGTAAAGGTAGGGGTCTTGAGGGAATTCCTCCAACAAAGGGGGCTCTTTTACAACACACAAAGAGAGCCGCCTATCAAGCAGGTCACATCTGGGGCCAATCACTTATACGGTCTCCAGAGGAAGTTCCTATCAGTGAATGGGGTTGGGAAATGAACACGAAATGCGAATGGCAGCCTCATTGGTGTCTACTTCCAGAAGCCAGCAGATTCTGTCACGAACTCTTGAAGTGTGGCTGCAAGAAGGGGTGTCAGGGAAACTGTAAATGCAGCAAGGCTAACCTAAAATGCACAGCTCTCTGTAACTGTCATGGAGAATGCTCTCGGTAGTGACTAATTTCAGAAGTAAAATGTATCTCCTAAACTAACAAGTGACAGACAACACCACAGATGATTTCAAGTCAATGAAAAGTTAACTATCGCGTCTCAATTATCCCGACAGTCACATGATTCTCAAAATAAGCTATTCATGGCAGCCATTTTGGAAAAAATAGCAGTCATATTGAAATACACTCGATCTTATGAAATAAAAGTGTCCCTATTAAACTCATTGGGTACGAAAATATGGGTATAGCCGTTTGAACTGGCCTCCTAAGTCTCTCAGAAGTGCCAATTTGACGCTTAAATGATTGCTGATGGCGGCCATTTTGAAATCCAAGATGGCGGCCAAATACGGATTTACAAGCCGGACTCCCCCTCCAAAAATGAATCATATGTGTTTATCTATCATCCTGCCAAATTTCATGCTTTTATCAAAAAGTGCACAATCATTTCACATATCGGTCGGACTAATACCTCACTAGCCGTGAAGACAGACAATAAGTGCGAGACAGACTTTTTTTTCAAGTTTGTGAAAAACATGTGCTCTGTTGCCACAAGGCTGAAGGGAAACACAATGGTAACAGCACTGTATATTTCTTGGCAACTCATATACCATGTACATAAAGGCGTCCATACACGTTAGAAACAGTTTTATTTCATTTCAGTAAGTGCACGAACCTCCCCCGATCCAAACTCGATTATTTCATCCACTACAGACCTGCCACTATATTTTACATAATAGTATAAGCCAATACCCTTACCAAAGACGAATACATTATATTTGTCTTCCGAATGTAATATTGTTTTGTGGTAGTTTTATGGTAGTTTTGTGGTCATAATGGATTGTGAATACAATGTTCTGATTTGTTCTCATGTTAGACTTTTGGGATTCATTGTATTCGGAATGTCTTCGAACACCGATTGTATTCCGACTGTGTGTATATGCGCCGAAATATTTAAATTAGATTTGTATTCGAAGGTTTTTTAGCGGTTGAACCACAATGCAGAACCACATTTGAGATCGATGGACTAATTCCATGATTGTATTCGAATACTAATGGAATCATGTATTTCGAATACAATCACTGCATACAATACCATGCAACTGATGTATATAGCCTACAGGGCAAATCATCATCAAGGTATGCATGCAGTAACAATTTTTAAGCACACAATTGAGAATTTATTTCAGATATGAACTGGATTATTAATATTTTCCTCTCACGTACGCTGAGAAATTGTTTGGGAGAATTAAGATTGAAGAACAGTATTTGAAATAAACTACAGTAATAAATCAATGATAATTGTGAGCGGGGTCTTGTGAGCAACCAGTATGGCATCTGATGTACAGGATTTATGCACAAGAAGTGAAAAGTAATAGGACCCAAATGTCATGATCAAATTTTTTTGTAGTTTTGGTTAGGTTTTTGTTAGGGTTAGGGTTTTGCTAGGGTATGTTTGGATCATCGTCGCCGTGTGACCAATAAGGTTAGGTGCGACGTTAAATTTCAAACAACCAACCAACCAAATGTCATGATATGACTTAAAAGATTGTTGAAATTGTTTGATTAAGTTTATTAACTATTTCTTTGTATACATTATAAGGTTTATGCTTACTGTCTGTCCCAGATAATATATCCGAGACGTTTTCGACGATATTTCGGAGACAATTGATTGGAGGATATTGAAATTCACACAGGAGATAAACTAAAAAGTACCAATTTTATTCCAAAGTATCAAGAAAATCCTTCCAGTAGTTCTCAACAAATCGCGAAAACAAGAATTACATGGGAGATAGGTTATTTTTTGACGTCATGACGGCAAGCCTGCATGTTATGACATCGGCAGATCAACGTTATCGTAGACCTAAAATAACATGGTAGGTATTGGTGATTTTCGTCAATTCCCAACAGATTTTAATGAAATATGGGGAAAAAATTAGTATTTCTTAGTTGATATACTGTGTGAAGTTTCAATGCTGTACGATAAATTGTCTCCGAAATATCACCGAAAACATCTCGGAATATATTAGCTGGGACAGACAGTAATTTTGTCACAAGATCGAACAAATGCAATTTTTGTGAGAATATAAATCTAAATAGGCCAATTAAATGAACTTTTTAAAAATAGTTTTGAAGATAGTGTAAATCTACAATCACAATATACTGGTCTATACCAGCATCAAGTTCTGTAAGAAAAAATACTGATCTCAATAACCTATCAACTTTAACTGGGTTTTAGATAATCCATACCATTTAGTGATTTGAAGAAATTGTATCTTTGCTGGATGTATAGTTTTTTTCTGTCTCTCTCCCTGCAGTGCAGTACATGTAACAGATCTACTGTCTCACATTACAACGCGACATTATTTTCCCACAGTATCTGTATGTAATTTGTGCATTTTTATTCTGAAATTTGAGAGAAAACTGTTCAGAATCAAAGAAAATATCCAATACCTCGCAGGTTATTTTCAAAGCACAATGACGTTGGCGTTGCAATCTTTTAACATTGAGGTATTGGAGATTTGTTTTGATTCTGAATGGATTTTCTTAAAATTTCAGAATAAAAATGCAAAAATTACATATAGATACTGTGGGGAATTTCACCTCTCTAAGAAGGACTGGCTCCGATATTGCAGAAAATCCCACCATCGTAATGTGAGACAGAGTATACTATAGTGACAGGAAGCCATTCCAACAACAACAACGACCACGAAGTAGTCAGAAAGTCTCTTGTATTCTATGAATACATCACTTCTTTATGAATTTCGTATAGCTTTAAAAGTATTTCATGTTTATAAAGATCATGCTAGCTCACACATTTCCTGTTATCTTGGATGATCAACGAAAATTTGTTGTTGAAAAAAACGGAAATTGGACCCGCGGTAATGTTGTGGTTGTTACGCAAGCAGAAATTTACAAACCCAAATGTGTACAGCAAAAACATTCAAGTTTGGATGTTTGACACTTAAAACAAATGAGCAAATATCCATACCTGTCAACAGATTTTAAGTTGCAAGGAAAACAATTTGTAATCTCATGCAATCAACATTTGCATGGAACTCTGTCTGCACACCAGACCAGTAGTGAGTTTGGGTTCGACCGTCTGCTATCTAATTTTGGCGCCGAGATGATTGTATGACGTCATCTGGAATACAAAGATTGTGGTTTGATTATGAAGGTTATTGAATGAATAACATTCATAATCAAACCACAATCTTTGTATTCCTGATTTTCTGAATACAAATCGAACCGCAATGATTGTATTCCTCAGTTCCTCACCTTGAAGACATAGTGCCTTGACCACAATCGACCACAATTCTAATACTTTCTTTGTATTCTGAATGTATTCCCCATATAGAAGTACCACAAGCTTTGTGGTTGTCTTTGGTAAGGGTATCCAACAGAGTGATTCTTTTTATTACTGTGTTGTTTAAAAATTAATAACCTTCAAACTGCATTGTAACGGCAATGGTAAAGACAAATTCATTCTCAGATTTGAAAACATGGCAGTGTGACTAACGTCCCAGGACCTACGAAGTAGGGTTGGATATGATGTGTACTCGAGAGATGACTTGGGGGCAGGAGTTCATAGAAGTCACTTTTTACCACCGTTATTCGGCTGTAAAGATTAGTAAAAAACTGAATACTGACAGTTAAAAACTCAAAAGGTTACGTTTGGGACAAGAAATACTCAATGTTTTTGACGAAAACTCAATCCACGAGTGGTGCAAATCATTTCAATGAGATGAAAACCATCGCCGATCCTTCGACAGTCTGGCTAGTAGGTTTGGAGATTTCCAATTCTGAAATTAATTCCTGTCTTCGCGAGTTCTTCTGGATTCCACCTCGACGTATGCTTCCAGTTACTAGCAATACCCGACGGCAAGGTTTCCGAGATATATTTTTGGGGCCGGGAATTGCCGATTCAATGACTTCGCATATAATCAGAAGTCGTTAGCATCAAGAAATTACCGGGCCCCGACTCCACGAGAGGTGGCAGGATTTTTTTTTTTTTTTTGCTGAAACTCGACGGCGAAAGACGTAAAGTTGAAGTGCGAGTTCAAGATTCCCCATCCTTGACAGCTGCTAGATCTTCTCCGGAGGTCGCCTGGTGATGTAAGGATTTTATAGCGTCTCTTGCAAGCGTTGTATGATAATTATCTTTGAATGTTTGTGTTAAGTTTGTCGCTCTTGTCGCTATTGTTGTTGTTGCTGCAGACACGAGATCCAAGGGAGGTAACTTGGGGGAAAAAATTCATTTCCTACAAACAATACCATGCACTTGAAATCGATTTTTTTAGCTCTCAGGGCTTCATATCAACCTGTAACCATTTCGGTCATCTATACGCGGTAAGACTGACCCAGGTGGGATCGTGCGTATCCATGTTCAGCCTACTTTCGGTAACTGCAGGCTACCCCCTCTCCGATCTTATATCTTGAATGGTCTCAAATGTCTTATCAGTCATAAGCAACATAAATGATGATATTTTTAGTTCATTGAGTCATGTTTCACGTTCTTTGTATCTTCATTACCGCAAAAGACCATTTATACTATCGAATTGACACTAATTTGACACTAATTTCTGAGGCTCATTATGAGATGAAGTTGTTATTCTCGTTGGCTAATTATTGCCTCTGTCCTACTTTTCAGTGGTACTATAATTGTTATAATTGGAATGGATATGCAGGGTGGTAAAAAAATTCAAAAACTCAATACAACTTAGTACAGTGGCCGTACAAACCGGAAAAACCTGAAATGGAGTCGAGAAAAAAACTCAATATTTTAATTAGGGTGGTAAAAAGGTTGACGTCTATGAACCCCTGGGGGCCCTATGTGCTACCGTGAGAGAATTTATATAGCAGTCTCTAATTGACAGAGGGTACGGTACTATTAACTTTCCCGGATGTCACCGCTGGTGAGTGAATAGCGTAGCAATTATTATCGCCCTCGTTTCTATTACCCTGGACACTTTCAGCCTAGCAGTACAGCACGAGGTCACCAATCCAAGTCTTGACCGAGCTCAATGTCACTTAACTTCGGTGATTTTACGAGAACCGGTGTGTCCAACATGATATGCCGTATCAGGGAACCTTCAAAAGTCACAGTGAAACATACAGCCAAGGGTTCCCGATGGGCATGACAGTGCGCTCGCTGAGCCATTAATAAATAATAAAAAAAAATAATTCTAAATCAAATTTTCATCAGAATTCGGTCAGCTCAGAACTTGCTGGTAACAATGCCCTAATGCACGTTCATGCCAAAAATCAAGGTTCTAATGTCAACGGTTCTCCTTATTTTGCCGACAAAAGGATTCCGATGGACTGACTGACTCACTCATTCATTACCGGACAATTTGCAAATGGTAGCCTACTTCGTAGGAATTTAAATTTTTTAAAGCAGTTTTCTTTGCCAAAATAGAGATTTTTACAATAGAGAAAAACTATAAAATGTTTAATCATCTGGCATTTCTTAGCAAAAAGAAAAAAATTGTCTTTACCATTATTTGTACATTTTCAAAGGCTTTGAACTTTGGAAATTTTAGGGCCAGGTCAATTTGGTGGAATTAAGGGCACAAAGACCTGACTGAAATGAAATTACTTGGAAATTAGCAGCGGGCATCAAGGCCAGTAGGTAGGGCATCCAAGGCAATTGTCTTGGTCAGCCCACACAATTCACCTCAGCAATCAGCAATTGCCGAGATTAATGCCGCATAATCAGTTCACCTCAGCAGTATTTAACATGGTGTTAAATAGGAATTATTTTAATATGATATTATTTTTGTCAAGGTGACTTTCTGAATTGTGTGGGCTGTTGGTGGCCTTGGTTATTAAAATTTGAAGCCTGTTTTCATGAAAATGGCCCATTTATCCAATGTTTACTGCCTTAAAGGTTTCTTTAAATTCTCTGTTTTACATTTAATATAGAAATACCCGAATATCTACTTCACTTGGATCAATTTGAATTATCTTGTCTGCTAGAATCTTTTTAAAAGTTGGTACACCTAGCCCAGCTGAATTCAGATTTACAAAACATCATCGCTTATCTTTCCTTGAGTGTCACTGTGTGACGTCACATCTGACCAGCCGACCAGAGATTGAACGTTGCAAGTATTGATGACCAGCCAGGTGGTCTGATGTGACGTCACAAACCAGCGTCAAACAAGGGCAGATAAGCGATGTGGATTTCATTTCTGAAATCGGCCGGGCTTAAGATACTAAGTTCGAAGCACTTTTCGAAAGCTTCCAGGAGACAAAATACTTCAAATAAAATCAAATGAAGTAGATAGGCTGACATCTCAATTAAATGGCCCATGAAGAATATAAAAGGAAAATATGAAAACCTTTGCATTTCACCTTTAATTACTGCCACAATCACACAGCCAGTATCACTTGCTTTCAATCTAAGAGTGAGGTCTGATGGTAGAAACTGGTTTCCAAACTAGAAAATTCTAGAGTTGGAAACACAACACCTGAGGTATGATTTTGTAGCTCTATGAACCATAAATTTATTGTTAACCTGACCACGATGGTTCAAAATTTGTTAATTTTATACAATCTATTGTTTCACAAGTGTTATATTAACAGACATGTATTTAACTTTATATTTTTCTAAACATGTTTGACCAACCTTTTTCAGGGCTACTCACCTTTCACTTTTTGGACAGCACATGTAGTATCTGAGGATGGTTCAGTCAGCTGGGAGGAAACTGCCAATACACAGACAGAGAGGTACATATACGTACAGTACAATACATGTTGTGGTATTTACAAACATGTGTAGCTGTGACAATTTTGAAAATTAAATAGGATCAAGAAGCACTTGAATCATTGGCATGATGTACATTTGTACATGGCAAAATGTTGATGCCGATATCCCGCTGGTTCTGACCTGCCCCGGGTATTCAGGTACATGTACAGGTCTATGGTCTGAGTCACATGGGGTAGTAGGTCGATTTTTCTTGGATGCTTAGATGATTACAAACTCACTACTTGTTATTCCTTAATTCCAAATATACATTGTAATGAATCATATTTTCCTACTTTCTGTCAGCCAGTTGAAAGCTGTTCTCTCGTACATCGAGCGGAATGACAAGTAGCAACTCAGACATGTTGGTGAGATTCAGACTGCAGTGCATGTATCTGGAACCACTGGGGACTGGGGAGTGTAAACCAGCGGTACTCCAGGATCAGTCTCATTTTCTCATCTACATCATGTCAGTAAGTTTGTATCTTTATCATGTTTATAGTTTAATTATCATTAAATAGGAAACTGCAGGGCATCGTTTTTAGCGTGAGTGATAGCTCACCTGCACGCAAACACTCTCGTAAATTCACGTCACGAGAGTTATTTGTAACTTACGTAAACTGTCATATTTTTTTGTATTATATGGCAATCACTCGCCCGACTGTCAAATACCCTCTCCTAAATATTTTGACATGAGCTATTTTCAGCTCGCGTCTTAATTCTAAACACGAAGCCTTGAAACTGCACCACTGTGAGGTCATTTAAGAGTCGACACAGTTGAAGGGAAATGCAGCCCAACCCTGAGCTGTCAAGAGGTACACAAACACTGGGTGTTGGGGAAGCTACTCTCAATTCTCCCAGCCCTGATGGAGGGAACAATACTCATGTTTTCTTAAATGATTTCGAACTTCCAGTAAACTCCATGATACATCATTCTTTCAACCTCAAGGTCCTTGGAAATATTGTTCCAAAATAAGGGTGACACAGGTCAATGATATCATAGTCAAGTTTACTGCTATAAGATGTGTTTGAATGGGGTGGCTTGTATCCCAAAGATTAATCCCATCAGGGGAGACAATTCTAATCCTCAAAACCATGATCAGGTATAAACCATGTTTTAGATAAAATTGAGTTCGGTAATACAGTTCAGGCATACAAAATAGTCATTCTTTTGAAAAACACCAAATGGATGGAGTACATGCAGAGCTAACCACTGACTAATTGAGAAATATTCCAGATTAACAATCTGACAGCAATCGGCATATAATAAATACATGAATTTAACTCCATAATTTTTTTTAAAATTGGCCTGCAATCCTGTACATGAACCCCAGTACTGAGTACACAATGTATACACCATTGATCCACACATGTACATGTACAATGCTAATTCAAGGTTGAAGTTTCAAATATGCCAAATAGTGAACTACATGTACATGTAGACTGTCCATGCTAATTATAGCTATGAGAATTACTAAATTACAGTACCACTGTACCAGAGTTGCTTGACCGCTTATGTAGTACCGAAATAATGAGTTACCGTACATGTCATCAACATTGTTTGAATTGATGATGAAAATGGTAGTCAACCCTCGTTACAATACCAAGTTTGTTTCTCAAGAATAGATCGTCATATCGGAATATTACATGTAGAAGATTACTTTGACCCAGTCATAACTGACATAATTTTTAGCACTTTTTGTCCGTGGTCCGTCGTCCGTCAGTCACTCCGTCCGTCGTCCGTCCGTAAACAATTCTTGTTATCGCGATTTCTCAGGAACTGCTTCATGGATCTTTCTAAAATTTGGTACACAGGTTCCCCTTGGGGTCTAGTTGTGCAAGATACCTTTTCTGGTCCGATTCGAAAATCCAATAATTATATGGCCACCAGGCAGCCATCTTGGATTTCCCCAGGACACTTTATCGCCATTCCTTAGGAAGTACTGCATGGATCTTTCTCAAATTTGGTACACAGGTTCCCCTTAGGATCTAGTTGTACAACAGTCCTTGACATGAGCAAATCTTGGGAGAGTTACGAATCAGTCTCCTAAAACGGCCTGGGCGAGCTATCGCTCTCCTAATCAATCACTCGCCCAAAAATGTTTGGGGGAGCTATCACTCGTGTAGGGTGAGTGATGCCAAATATTGTAGTGCTCAGTGCTGGAGAAACTACTGTCTGTCTCACATTACGACGCAATATCATTTTCGTGGATTTATCAGTTAATATAACACATTAGCTGTTGAAACACAATATATTCCAAACTCTATCTGTGTAATTATTTGTCATCAAAAATATTTCCCTGACATGAGAAATTGTTTAAAAAAATCTCCAAAGCTTGTCTCGTCCGAGCAACCGACGTGCATTGCTGACATGCTGTGAAACTAATTCAATCTTGAATGTCGCTCGACTCGAGCGACGTTCAAGATTGAACTAGCTGTGAAACCAACCACCGGGCAAGTCCATTTTCACCCACAGGAGAGGCACTGCGCTAGGGGAAGTAACTCGTCCCGCATATTCACACTGATACACTGATCAGCACTCAACAATTCTCCGGCTCTTATGGGCGAAAATGGACTTGCCCGGTCTTCGACATGATCCGGTATACAACATCCACTTGCTCGGATGAACAAGCTTTGGAAATCTTTTTAAACAATTTCTCATGTCAGGGAAATATTTTTGATGACCAAGAATTACACAGATAGAGTTTGGAATACATTGTGAGTTTCAACAGCTAATGTGTTATATTAACTGGTAAATCCAAGAAAACGACGTTGCGTCATAATGTGAGACAGGCAGTAATAAAGCTCACTAGCCAACTCTTGACCGTCATCCGTTTGATCAGTATTGAATCCAATATGTCTGTACGGCAGTTCCCCAGTTTTTGAAAGTCTTAATTTCAACTCTGTTCCCTTTTGTAAGAACACTTTCTGCCATATTTATTCCGAATAAAAAAATCAAGAAGACAGCAAAAACCACCTCGTGTGTCACAGTGAAAAACATGGCTGAACTGAAGTCCAAGCACACGCTTGTTTTCAAGGCTACGGAGCACGTGGCGAGAGGGAAAAAATTTCACTGCACCACCGACCAATGAACGTGTCCGTACAAAAATATAACCAGCCGCAACACCAATTGCGTTCGACTTTACATAAATACCTTGGGTTGTCACTTTGTGTCGACTGCGCATGTTCTGCAGAATTTCCCAAATGTACTTCCGTTTTCACTTCCAAATCAAGCGTGCAAACACAAACAAGCGAGCCGATGCCGAGTCGCTTAACAGAAAGTTTATCCAATACTGGATTTTAGCGGCCGATATGGGGCGAGCGACAAATCGTACGCCTGGAACTCTCTGGGCGTTTGTGGGCGTGTGTGAGCGCGAGCGAGAGCGATCGCTCGCCTTTCATGGAAAGGACTGTGCAAGATACCTTTTTCGGTCCGAGTCGAAGTTCAATATGGCCACCTGGCATCCGTCTTAGATTTTCCATGAAACTTTATCGTGATTTCACAGGAAGTACTGCCTGGATCTTTCTCAAGATTGGAACACAGGTTCCCCTTGTTATCCAGTTCTGCAAGATACCTTTTCTGGTCCGATTCCAAAATCCAATATGTCCATCAGGCGGCCATCTTGGATTTCCCCATGAGATTTTGTTATTGCGATTTCTCAGTAACTACTGCATGGATCTTTGTCAAATTTGGTACACAGGTTCCCCTTGTCAGCTAGTTGTGCAAGTTACCTTTTCTGGCCACCAGGCGGCCATCTTGGATTTCCCCATGAAACTTTATCGTTATTTCTCAAGAAGTACTGCATGGATCTTCCTGAAATTTGGTACACAGATTTCCCTTGTGGCCCAGTTGTGCAAGGTACCTTTTTCGTTCCGATTTGAAAATCTAATATGGCCACCAGGCGGCCATTTTAGATTTCCCCATGAACTTTATCGTGAATTCTCATTAACTATTGCTTGAATCTTTCTCAAATTGGTGCACATGTTCCCCTTGTGGTCTCGTTATGCAAGATAGCTTTTCTGGTCCGATTCCAAAACCAATATGGTCACCAGGCGGCCATCTTGGATTTCCCCCATTGGACTTTGTTATCGTTATTTCTCAAGAAGTACTGCATGGATCTTTCTCAGATTTGGTACACAGGTTTCCCTTTGGGTCTAGTTGTGCAAGATAGCTTTTCTGATCCGATTCCAAAATCCAATATGGCCACCAGGCGGCCATCCTCGATTCCTTTCATGGAACTTTATCATGATTTCTCAGGAAGTACTGCATGGATCTTTCTCAAATTCAGTACACAGGTTCCCTTTGGGGTCCCGTTGTGCAAGATACCTTTCTCGGTTCGATTCGAAAGTCCAATATGGCCATCAGGCAGCCATCTTAAATTTCCCATGAATCTTTGTTATCGTGATTTCTCAGGAAGTACTGCATGGATCTTTCTCAAATTTGGTACACAGGTCCCACATGGGGCCTAGTTGTGCAAGATACCTTTTTGGCCGAATTCGAAATTCCCGAGTTGTGATAATGCATACCAAGAGTCGGTGGATCAAACGGTGGGGCATATTCTATATATTTATTATAGTGAATATTCATGCCTTAACTTTCTATATCAAGGAGTTCAAATGATTCCAAATTAAAATGTATTTCTTCGAATTTTAAGTCAGTTTACTTTACTCCATGCCATTGCTAGTAAACAATGTTTCATCTGCTGACAGGCCGGCGACACAAACAGATGTCACTCTTGTAACACAACATCAAAACTCGACAACTGTAGACTATTGCAGGTTTTGATCTAAGGGAGATTCAGACACTTTCAAAGTGCAGCATTACTGCACGGACTAGAAATCCCTTCACAAGTATTAAGTTTGTAATATCTTACTATTTTCGAGCATGGTATCTTAAAAGGGATATCTCAAACTAGCTCAGTAAACAGAACAGAAATAGCATTCGTTCCTAATTATAAAATCTTAAGTATGTTTCATAGCTCATGCCAAAGTGTCAAAGAGATTTGTCTTCACTTCCAGTACCCAATGATGACGCGTGCACAAAAAAAATACCACAAAACGAAGACGAAGGATCCTCTGGACATTCACTTTCAGACTAACTTTGCTCATTTCACTTGTACTATAACAACCGACATCAAGTACAGTTTCTATAAATCTTGAAACTCCTGAAACTTAGAAAGATAATATCTTGGTGTTTTCCAGTGTCCCATTTTCGATCTTTTTCGCTCAAATTCGAAATTCGGCAAACAAAATTACTAATCGATCGTTTGTTCTTAGTAACAATGAACAAAAAGATCCTCTTGTCATTAACTTACAATTATCAGACAATGGTGGGCGCCAAGATCCTTCAGGATCTCTCGTATATATATGTACTAATTAAATATTCTCACGATTAAAAGAAAATGCCATTATTCTTAGAATAAAGTATAATTTGGTAAATATTACATGAAAACATGCCAGCCAGCTATCAATGCACAGACCAGCTCTTCCTTGTTCTGCCAATAATGTGCCAGTGGGTCACTGAGTGAGTGAATATGATTTAACGTCGCTTTCAACTATATTTCATTCATACCGCGACGTTGGGTCCTGTTCCTTTTCACACCTGGGAACCACAACGGGTGGGGTCCTATTCCTTTTCACACCCGGGAACCACAGCGGGTGGGGTCCTATTCCTTTTCATACACGGGAACCCCACGTGTACCTCAGTTAGTCGCCTCTTATGACAAGCGCTCAGAGGAGCTGAGGCCTATTCTTACCATGACCTGCGGTGTGCACAACGACATCCCAGGTCAATCCCCGGAACCCCCACGAGGCCAGTGGGTCATTGGAATTTGATTGGTGCTGCTTGCAATATGTGTGTATATGGTCATTACATTATGTAATATCATACGTGGTGAATTTTGTGCATACGGTAAATGCAACACAGAGATCTAGCCAGCGGGGATCATTTTGTCATATCTCAAGTTTGCAATTACGTTTTCCATGCATCGCTAGGATACATGTATGTGATTATAGAGCCTGGCCATAATTGCGGTAATTGTCAGACTGCATGGACAAACTATTTCTCATTAATTACATGTATAATTTTATGCCGCCAGGAGGCATTGAGTGTTTAGTCAGTCTGTCTGTCCGTCTGTCTGCTTGTCACACCCGCATTGTCTAATCAACAATCAGTTTTGAG
Source organism: Hanleya hanleyi (assembly GCA_036873755.1). Classification (NCBI taxonomy): domain Eukaryota; kingdom Metazoa; phylum Mollusca; class Polyplacophora; order Lepidopleurida; family Hanleyidae; genus Hanleya; species Hanleya hanleyi. Next base: position 28,883 of record JAVTVY010011580.1, read on the forward strand.
TGCACGTTCCTGAAACTTTTCAAGATTATTAAACATGCGTCGAAGATGCGCACCTGGTATTTGTGAGATGAAATATAAATTTTTGTCAAATTACATGTATGTTTTGGACTTTGACATTTTCGCCATTAAGTATAGTGTACCACTGGAACTCAAGTAAATTAGTCCTATAGTTTTGAGTGATGTACCTGAAACTTAATTTGCGGGCTTGTTTAACATGGTCTTAATGTGTGCATATTCAATTTATGAGATGATATTTAGTTTTTGTCATATTTATGACATTTTGGACTCCACCGATTTTGTGCATCTATTTCAGTAATATAGATAGACCGTGTTCGGGTGTAATCAATTAGTCCCACGGTTTTCCCGGGATGGATTTGAAACTTTGTAAACATGTTTAAATGGTTTTGGGGATGTTTTTTCATTCTGTTCTTGAGATGAAATAGGTCAATTCCACGTCACTCGCGTTACATTTTTGCACCATTTTGGTTATATTATACCCCACCTGCCTCCAACAAAGAAAGTATACATGCACACATAATGCATAAAGACAACCTAGGCCCCAAAGTATTCATACAAATTTAAAGTGCTGTAATTGCATTTAAAACTTTTATTTAATTCCAATTTGCGTACTCGTCACTCGCGTTACAGCAAAAAGGACATGGAAATTTTAGCCATAACTTCATTCTTGAATTAAGCTCAAGCCTTTACACACAGATGACAATTTAGTGGATCTGTTAGTACCCTGTAGACCTCTTGAAATAACAATGCAATTAGGAATCCACTAAGTTGTTCCAATGTGTAACAGCTTGCTCAAATAACTTCAATGTCTCGTCACTCGCGTTACGTCACTCGCGTTACCTCTCAGTTGAGGATACCAAAGTTTGAATGTTAGTAAACATTAAACACCACAAAACATAAAATTATGTTGTGCCATAAAAACAGATCTCAGATACAGTATAACTGAACAGAACTTTGTACACTTTATGTTCATCTCAGAAAAGGACATACATTTAACCTGCTTAAGGAAGTTCTGGAAATATTGCCGGCTCCTGTACGGATCATCACGGATATGAAATACTCGTTCTCGATGATACTGAGTATTTCACCAGGGTACACATCTTGGTCATACTTCACCAGACACCAATCCTTCACATGGAGAGTACCAATATCCGAGTCATTTAACGACACCTGTGACGTCATAGTATCACCCCAACTGCAGATTATTTTTCAAGAATCGTCTCCCAGCCTGAGCCACTATATTATTTTCACACATGCATAGTCCCTTTAGTCAATTAGTGCAGTGAAGAGACTCACTTGATGTTGCTTCCAGTGAGCACTTTGAATTGTAATAGTGAGGGTGTAAAACAAATTGTTTTACGTGAGACATTGTAGATCACAACACTGCTAACATTTGAACATGAGACGCCACATTCCAAGACCTAAATGACCGGTCAGAGCATCAAACTCGAATTCCAGATGAGTCTGGACTGAAAAAGACCTCCCATGATGAAAATCGTTTGATAAATAATTAAAAGTAATTCCAAAAGGTATTATTGAAATCGAAAATATAAACCAGAGAATTATGTCAAATAAATAAAACATTTATTTTTTCCAAAATAAATTAAGGTACATGTTGTCATTTTAACAGAAAATTTAAGCTATGAGAATAGAGTACTATTAGATTTTAAAAAATGCAAAACTAGAGAAAAGAAAACATAAAATGTACGTATTTATATTGAGAAAGCATATGTTTGGAAAACTTTCAATAAAGTATAAAAGAGGAATGCAGTTGCAATATCACCCAGCTAGTAATACAGATATTATAAATTGGTATAACTCCTAGTTAATTCAATTACAATGCAACTGCATATAAACTCACTAATATCAGTTGGTCAGCCATGAAATATAAAATAACGAACAGGTGAAGGAATTGCCAAAATTCCGAAATATGTCCCTTGGTCGAAATGAACTCTGCTAAAATGCTGGCCTATTAACTAACCCTAATGGATGTTCAGCTATGTTTGCAACTATGCCTGAATAATTCCATGGAATTTAGTTGAGTGAAAGGGTGGACCACACAATTCAAAGTTGGATACAATTGAGATGCCAAATAGCAGATGACAGGAAGCACATGCAGTGTGAGCAGGATCACAACAATTCTGGGCATTTTTCTTTGGCATTTATATAATCACATGTTTAAAGTATTTATATTTCTGTCACACCTTATCCAGCATGTCATGACTTAATAAAAATTGGAATTTGAAAATAGTAACTTCCACCAGATAGCGCCACTCGCGTTACACTCCGTCACTCGCGTTACATTGTCACTCGCGTTACTAGATTTGGCGCTACCAGTGGAAGAAGTCACATGGTGTAGGAACTCAAAACTATGGTCATATATTCATGACAACTGACAGAAGCAGTGATAGAAGTAGCTCAATTAAACTTGAAGTTTTTTGTCTAATAAAAGAAAAAGTAGCATTTATCGTCACTCGCGTTACATAACTGTGACTCCATGCAAAATTTACAACGTGTGACAATATTTACAAATACCTGCTGAATTTTATGATTTTTCAAGACACCATTAACCACTAATGTAAGTCAAAAAAGAAATCCTCCATTCTGCAGCTAAACAATGGTAATAAAATCTAATCAATTTTGTGAGATAATTGAAAGCAAAAATAAGAAAATTTGATCCTGGAACTTCAAAACGCCCAAGGTTGGAAAATTCTGCGGCAATCTTACTGAATTTTTAGATTTTACCTCTATACTGTATCACCATTATAAAACAATCTCATTGTGGCACATTCTCAAGATTTTATTTTTTGGCTTCATGTCCCAAGTAGCATGGAATTGACCAATATTGAATTTTGGCAAAATTTTGCTAAAATGTTATCCTACAGTACACCCAAGAATTAAACTAACGTTCGCGAACGATTCGCCAGTACCTCTCGCCATACCTTTCGCGAGAAAATGTCAGAATTGAACCTTTCAATACGCGAACGATGTTTGAGGAAGTACATGTCGTAAAATGTTTATATTCTTGTCTGTCAACTATTTATTTTTCATTTGCTCGTGTGTTTTGTTTTTAATGGCATTAATTAGGTCCATATACCTTATTTTGCGAATGAATTGCAACTATAAAATCACGACGACGTAGGCCTACCGGTTTTCTTCGTCAGTCCATGAGCAAACCGTTATTCACCTAAAATCGAGATCGTAAAATCGGGAGCTGTACATCACCGTATTCATCTACACTCAAAATAAAATTCCGTTTACTCGAACGGAAAAAATCCGTCCCCAGGGAATCAAGGGAATATTCCGTTATTGTAACGGATTCCTATTTTTTAACGGATTCAACGGATTTTATTATCCGTTAAATTTAACGGAAAAGTCCGTCCCCAGGGAATCGAGGGAATATTCCGTTATTGTAACGGATTCTTATTTTTTAACGGATTCAACGTTGGGCCCTTGCTGGTAACCGGAAATTTATTAAATTTTATCCCATGCAAACTGGGTTTATATTGAGTGGACTTTTTCACGTAACTCTAACGTCCGAGTTAAGAGAAAAATCGTCTCAGTATATAGATCATCGGAATCGTTCGTAATCACCCTACTGAATCGACAAGTGTGATTATAGGTGAATGCACCAGTCCATTTGTCATGCGACCATGAACTGTAGGTTGAATCACTTCACATTGAAGCCGCATAACAGCTGCAATGTTATAATGAGGCAACATATGATTATATATCAGATATGTCGACAGTCCATTGTAGCTACCATTTGTCTTGGCAACAGTCCATTTGGCGAATCATTAAATCAGACGATGTGCTCTCTGTGCATCATTCACAAGTGCATGTTGACCTACAATGGACTGTCGATCGGTCCGATGATGATACCATGGACTGTCGTAATTCAGACAGACAGAGAATATACTATTAATGGTTCATATTCCTCTTAAACACACACAAGTGGAAGGAATCGAGAGATGAATGAGTCAGTGATACATGAGGCAGGTAGTAAGTTCCCACGTGTTCATTTTGTGCTCATTTCCTCACACTATAATTCGATGCTAATACCTACCATGGACTGTCTACCAACACCTAAAAACACCTCTCGCCGCAAAAATGTTTAAAATTTTTGTTAACTTGAAATAGTAATAACCCTACGTTTGGTGACAATATAGTACGATATCTCTCCTTCAAAAAATGACTGGACACCAGTAACCATACCTGTCATCGATATGCTGAAAATCGTTCATTTTCGACTGTGGTCACTGTCGTCTGGTCAGACACACGCCCACGCTTGATAACGAAAGCACTGAAAAACCTACCATTGACTGTAATTTGACACGTGACCGTCGGTTTTCACCTATAATCATACTTGTCGATTCAGTAGGGTGGTAATATCCAATGTTTAATGATTTTTAACTCAAACCGCATTGATATTGACTGCGCTGATTAACTCTCATGTGGTTTTTAATTCAGTGCTTTCTCTTTGTCGAGGAAGAAATTAAAAAAAATAAAATTCTATCGATCGGACAGAGTCGGACATGTTTGGCATATAATTCCGATATTGCTCATTAATCGCAAACGTAATTATACATGCAGATAAATTTTAAAATTACAACTTCCTGCTCATAAAAGTAAAACAAATGAGTAGGTTCATTCAAGTTAGATAACTCTTGGTGCGGTGATGCTCACGACGGCCCGGTGTGGTTAGGTTAATGTGGAGATGCCCACGTCGGCCCGATGCGGCCAATACATCGCTTGGGCTTTCCCTCGTTGGCTCCACATGACTCGCCAAACATTGGCCCATCGCCGGAAAGCCGGCGTCGGCCCACATTTGCCCTCACTCTCCCCGACGTGGGCCCCACATGGACAATAACACACAATGCCAACGCCGAGATGGCCCTCACTTGGCCTCCATCTCTCGTATCATTCATACCCGCTGGGACAATGCTGGTTTGCCGATGTCGAGCCAATGTCTTAATTGCCGATGTTGGGCCTTCGTCGGGCTAACGTGGCAGATGAAGCCTGTGCAAATGTGGGTTCCTCCATATTTCACCCGCATGGGGCCGACGTGGGTTTGCCTATTCCTACACAGCCTAATTCAGAATGTGGGCTTCCCAGCACTTAACCCACTTGGGGCCAGTGTAGGGTTGCCCATGCCCCCACAGCCCGCGACATGCCCACGTTTGCCCAGGTGGGACCAATGATTACTTGCTGACTGGGATATTCCGTTGATGTAACGGATGAGTCCGTCAGTGCAATACAACAACGGAAGATTCCCTTACTATAACGTACTATTTCCGTTTATATAACGGGTTAATCCGTTAAAACTACCTAACGGATAGTAATACGTTAAAATTTAACGGATTATTATTTTGAGTGTAGTCAAAAAGTCGCATAATCTGTCCCTTATTTGAGTTCATTGTGCTGTATGGCTGTATGTTTTTGTAACTGAAATCTTTCACATCCAAATGAACTCATCGCAGTGCATGAAGCCCGATCTGAAACATGCCGTTCATAAGAGGCGTGTCCAGTTTTATGGAGGACTACAAGCTCGCAATGAAACGTCCTGATCTTTCACTATCTGCTCATGTGTTACATGTCAAGAACTCTCTTGATATCAATAACTGCACAGTCAACTTAGACGACTGTAGGAAAAAACTCCATGATCAATTTAGACAAATCTTTCACTTCGAGACTGACTCCTCAGTCACACGTGTTGATGGTTCAGGGAATAAACTCAGAACCTATGGCCGGTTCAAGACAGACATAGAGTTGTCTGATTACTTAACAACTGTTAGAAACCGTAAGCACAAACAAGCACAAAGCTCACTTCGATTGAGCTGTCATACACTGGAAATTGAGAGGGGTCGTTACAGAAAGGTAAATGGAAAACGAGTCCCCAGCTCTGAACGATTTTGTCCTTTCTGTCCGGGTATGGTAGAGAATGAACTTCACTTCTTGACTGTATGCCCTATCTATGATGCTCATCGCATTCAATTGCACAATTCAGTATCTACCCTCAGTGGGGATTCTATTGACATGAGTCATATGAACCATGAACAACTATTTGGCCTACTGTTTGACCCTCCTGCAAGTATTGCACCCTTAACATGCAAGTACATTTTTCAGTGTTTGGAACATAGGAAACAACAGGTGGCTCAGCTTTGAATAGTGACTACAATCTTTTTGTTCATGTTAAATTTTAATTCCTGGTGCTCATCTAATGGGTAATAAAATATCTGGGTATGTAATTGCTACAGTACTTGTGCATCCTTGTAGCTTTACAACAGTTTGTCTCTAAATAGTATTATATGGAGCCATGTAAGACCGAAAATGAAATAAACGATGATGGTCTGCCGAAATTTCTGTAAATATACGTTTTAGATAATTAGTCAAAAAGGAAACAGGAAAAGGTAGAGCCTAGATAATATTTCATCCGTCGACCCGCGCTTTGTGGGAAGTCATACAATTGATGCAAGCAGGCGATTTCCTAATTAGACTATAGTCAGTTACCTCTATACACAAACGACCAGCAGGTTAATCGGCTGTCAGCGAGGCCGTAATAATCTGTTTAATTTTCACATCTCTATAAGTAATCAAGTCAGAGAACTCATAAAATAGACTCAAACCTTAAATTACACTATTTCGAATTAGAATTTCAAACTTTTTTTTTCAACAGAAGGAAGATCTAATCTTGAATATTGGATTTGGGTAATAAAAAATAAAATGGCCATTTTCTTCAGTCAGGAGGGCTCAGCACCCTTAAGGCTGGAATAGTCCAGTCATCCAGCGCTGAATGATGTATACTACATGCACATCAGCAAAGTTTTCACTAACAGAAAATTCCATGGAGGGGCGGTATTTCCATATTGTCAACAGCCTGCATGAGCGATTGCAATCTAGGTAAACCAAGATGGTATATCGAGGAAATGAACAATTCGTTCGAACTGTTTGTCGGTGTTCTCCGAGATCCCATAATAAGCTAATCATGACAACTCTGTCTATACTATTCAATATGACAATGACTGGAGTTTCGTTCACCTATCTTTACAATCATTTCGTTACAAATACCGGACTATTCGGCGGAAGCAATCCTCTGAACTTTCTTCTGAATACCCTGTTTGGGCACTGCTTCACTGTATTGTTTACTATACTGGTCTATGTGCCCATTGGTTTAATTACAAGGGGCGTTATTTTAAAGCTGTTTCTCTCCGATTGACTAAAAGATGGTGTTTGAAATTTACACGGAATTTACATAGCCCTGCTGGCAGATATAATATTCTGCGCTATTATATATCCGAGTTTACTGAGATTGAAGCAATTACAAAATCCGAGTATACGGATATAGCCGAATTCCTATGAATGCTCAGAACCTAAGGACCAGGCGGTAGGTTGTTATGTGGACCGTTCATATTCAAATCAGCAATTCAACCACTCAGAGATGCTTATACGCTGACACGATCTGTTGCATGTATCGCAAATAAAGCAGAGTCTTTCTAATTAACGTTGGGAACGATCAAATTTAAAGAAAAAATATAGCCCTAGCTACAAAATAAAACAACCCGACGACTTATTCTACTCATCGATAATGTCCGTTCTCACTTTGGGGACTTTGTTTGGTGCTGTATTGACTTATATATGGACACAGTTTGAGAAAAACAGACTTGTCTGTGTACAAGGCTTCAATAGAGCGTCTATCGCACTGATAAAACTGCAATATCATCCTAATGTACCAGGGTCCTCGGTGGCCGAGTGGCCTAAGGCGCTTCGCTGGTGACCGCTAGCCTCACACCGCTGAGCCGGCACGGGTTCGAGCCCAGCTGGTCCATGTGTGAAAGTTTGTCAGTTACTTGCCGAAGGGCGGTGGTTCTCTCCGGGTACTCCGGCTTCCTCCACCAACCAAACTGCCTGTCACCATATGAGTGAAACAAACTTGACTGTGACATTAAGCCAAATTCCCTCCCTCCCTCCCTAATGTACCAGCTATGCTAAGTTCGGTATACTATGGTTAAATGTAATACACTGTCGTAACATAGATATCTCTATAGTGCCGTATGGGTTTTATACTCGTATCCATCAATACCCGATTTGTCTCGTTGACCAAGCTGAATGGCCCTTTCAATTCCTTAACTTCCGAGAAGGACATTGACGTCACGATAAAGCCATATCATCTGTTGTATTTTAGAAATAAAGTATGTCTATTCCGTATGTCGTCTGGTAACATTATACAGGAAGAGCCAGCGAGTCGTGCCCAGCCCGTTTATTCGAAAATCGCTTTGAACATACAAGAGATTTGATTCGTTATTATACAGACACATGAAAACGATTTGTCAACGTTTACTCATCAGTCTATTACTTAGCATTGTTCATGATTAATTCGAAAGGAAAACGCAGATAGTTTAGGATATGGTCTGGAAATCAAAATGTGCAAATCGTTAAAAATCGCGATTTTTATGTCCATAGATATATTACCGGGAGATATGTCAGGTACAAAATTTAGGTCGAGTTCAAAGGTCAAGGTCACTGTGATCCCAACATCTAGATTTTGTTAATAAAATCGCGGTCCTCTGTAGTTATATTAAGGGGAGACGATGTGTCATGTACCAAAATTTAGGTCAAGCTCAAATCAGGATGTCATGAAAAAAACAACACATTATGGGGAAACGATATGTCACCCAATAAAATTTAGGTCAAATGTCAAGGCCACTGTGACTCCAAAATCAGGAAACTGTTAAAAATCAATAGTTCTGTCCGGTTGGTAGATAAATAAGCGTGAGTCGATGTGTCACACACAAAAATTTACACTAGGTCAAGGTCACTCTGGTCCCAAAATCGGGAGATTGTTTAAACATCACGATTTTTTGTATTAGTCGATGCATATGGAGGGACGATGTCATGTGCGGGCGTATATTGAAGCCAATGTTAGCATGAACTGTTACGTCAGTATCACTCGTACTGCACCCGTCTGTTAAAACATTTCTCCATATTACAAATGTTGGTACCAATAAGGCATTCTTCTGCTGAAAAGTGACAAGACTGAGGCAGGAGTAAGGCGTGATATCAGTGGTACTTCAATCTTAGCTACTACACTGCCAGCAATCTACGGAATATGTCACATACCTTTCTTCATTTGCCCATCACCTACATGTTGATGCATGATCATGCTTTGGTACGGTACAATGATGCAATATTTCGCAGATAGCACAGTTCCTTTTAAAACATATGTGTAACAGTTAGCAATTTTGTCGAGTCTTTCAGTGCATCTCAAAATTATTATCACCCACAATGGTATTTGAGCTCCATAAATCGACATAAATATATCCGTGCCAAATACGTGAGGCATTCGTCAGAATGATTTAGTCTATGACTAGTTTTGACAATTTCTGGAATTTTGGTAATTTCAGCAGTTTTGCACTCGGACTCGTCTCCAAATTCCATTATATGTTCATATAAGCTTGTTCATCAAACTTTATGTGTATGGGTTGATGTATACTGATATGTATTAATTTATCAAAGTAAGAAAATATTGCAATAACATGAACGAACAGGAGGGTGAGTCTCACAAACCCCCTCGGCTTCCCCCAAGCAACTGAAAAATATGCTGAGACAGTGCTACATATTATGGCTATACTAATCATCCAAAATTGTTCCTTTTAGAGAATATTATCAATTCTGTAGATATAACAGCTACATTCAAGAACATTTATCACAAAATCATATCTAGATTAATACACAAAAATAGGCCATAACGAACATTTTTTTGTAGGCTTGTAGAATACAAGTAGATAACTACGTTTCCAAAACTTGGTAGCTGTCGTAAGCACAGTTCTTCATATATAACTGGTCACATTCAAACATATCCAAGATTAGTACATCCGAAAAGGGGCCTAACTCCATAAACTAAGGGCCGAGACAATGCTTTTTTTATTGTACGCTTAGAAATCAACTAGATAAATAAGTTTTCCAAATTTAGCAGCTGTACCGAACACGTTTCTGCAGATATAACTTGAACATTCAAAGTTTCCTCATAATTTGGTAACTGTATCAAACATAGTTAATTATATATAGCTGGTTACATTCAAGCATATATCACAAGATCAGAGATAACTGCACCTGAAAAGGGGCATATCTCTGTAAAATATGGGCTGAGGCGAGTAATTTTTTGCTGGCTTCTAGAATACAACACTATAAATAAGTTTCCAAAATATAGTACATATAGCTATATCGAACACAGCTCTGCAGATATAATTGGTTACATTCAAGCATAGAGGACAGAAATAGAAATTAAGTCTGTAAAATATGAGCAAAGGGGAGACAGTTTGGATAGGCGTCTGATTTAGCACTAGATAATTAAGTGTTCAAAATTTGGTGGTTGTGGCTCAAGCGGTTTTGCCGTGATAACGGACGTACATGACGACGACAATACTCCGATGCCAAAATAGCCGAGGGGTAAAAAACTGCATTACATTTCAAATTTGTTATTACCGACGAGGAAAGAGTATATCAGTTATAAGTGCACACACAAAATGTATATCTGCATCGACTGTGTGACGTATTCTTCAGAAGTACATCCACGTATTACTAGTTTGATTAAATCTTGGAATTATGTATTCTGGGCGGAGGGGTAATTCCAGGGTTATTTTACTCGATCATCCCGTCATCCACTTCATGATGATATACTCTTAGTAAGTCATTGATCCATTGTCGAAGTTTTAATGTATATTGACCCCAGTTTCTGAGTTTTATCTATATCAGTATACAAAATATTGCATTGCCTTGAAAAGAATATATGTAAAATTGACCATTTTTCGGACGTTTTTTAAATCCCCTGTCCAGATTTCATCATGCACAATGTAAATGGTATATCTGCTTAGTACAGACACATACATAGCACGTCTGCGCCAATGATTGGTAATACTCTCCAGATGTAGCATCATTCACGGTTGTTGAATTAGTTATATATGTTTATCGATTTTTAAGGGAAGGAGGGTGAACACTTCATCTGTTGTCGGTATCGTAATAAAAGAGAGTTGTAGCTAGCAACAGGTATTTTCCAATACCCTCAATATGCCCACTAACAGATCTAACCGTCAAACATTGTTGACAGCGGTGCACCTCGAAATCGAAAGATAAGACCGTTTCAGGATTTGTCCCCTCCCCGGAGTAGACGTATTTCAGCACATTTTTGCAGATGTATATAGTGACATTCTTTGAGACTACTCAGTTTGAAAAACAACATTTGTGGCATTCGTGAATACGGCTATTGGTGAACATAGATAATAATATAATAAGGTATGGTTTAGTAATCCCATTTTAGATGACGTATTAATTGATCTAAATGAGAAAAGATTGCGATAGCTTGAACAAACCGTCAAATAACATACAAAATCGTTTATCGTATTTTTAATTTCGCTATTTATTGAGAACTACTGGGAGGATTTTGTTAAAATCTCGGAATGTCATATTACCACGTTCCTGCTACAATGTAATTCTATAAAAGGAAATAGTGAGCGTGGGGTGCTACAGATACTGGTCTATGAATGAATGAAGGAATGAAAAATTCAATTTGATAGGATACCTCATTTTAAATATATTGTAAACATATTGTACTATTTAACTTTTCCCCATATATTTGAAAAGGAATAAAGAATTTAATTGGTATTGTGGGTGGAAATACCGAAAATGATCTATTTTCCTATTATGTTAGCCCCATGAAAAGTATTATTTCACGAAGTATAATCTTTTTAGGTGATTACAATTTTTTTGGAAGAGCTCTGATATAACATTTGTAACAAGTGTTCCCAAAACATTTGTTTTCGTAATTAAGGTAATTTTTCAGTTTTTTTTACCCCTCGGCCAACTTTGGCCTAGGGGTATTGTCGTCATCATGTACGGCTGTCCGTCCGTCCGTACGTCCGTACGTCCGTTACCGCGATATCTACAGAACCGTTTCATGCATGGCAACCAAACTTGTTACATCTATTTATCTTCACGTAAATCAGAAGCCTATCGAAAATGAGTCATCTCGGACAATATTTTGCAGAGTTATGCCCTTTTTTACAAATAAAAATCCATTTATGATTTGTTTTTGTGATAATTTCAGAACCGTTCCATATACAACATCCTAACGTGATACAGTTGTTTCTCTTGACCTGAACTAGATGCCTATCGAAAATGAGTCTTGTCAGAAAGTATTTTGCAGAGTTATGCCCCTTGTCTAATAAAATCCACTAATTCCCATGTTAAGTTTGCATATAATTTCTATATCATGTTTGTATACTATCACATTTATTTATTGATTGGATGACTGATTTATTGATTTATTCTCTTACACAATGCGAAGAATGCCTGCAAATCTGTTTTGAAAATGACACTAGATGCCTATCGTACTAACAAGTTTTTTTATCAGTAATTATAAAAAATTTATTCACAACATGATTTGTAGTTTTACTTTTTTGTTTTGCTAACAACCTAACCTAACAACACTTTTTAGTTGCCACACGTCATTTTATATTCCCACCGCTTAAATGTTTCCCCAAATTTGGCTCTCTTCTAATGATTTCCATTTCAGCAATTTTAGTTGTGTTTACCAAGATATGACAACGTATATCTATAGTGTATGTATTTATTCCAGAAACAAATTAATTTAAGGGGAGGAAAAATTCTTTTTTTTTCCAAAGAAAGTACACTTACAATACCAGGGGTAAATATTTCTTCCCACAAGCCAATCAATTGGTAGAGACACCCTTACATTATAATAGCTGGGGTTCAGAGCCGAGGGGTTTCGATAGCGCAGCTTCATGTTTTTATTTTCTTCAATTTGTATATGTTTATCTCGCAATTAGACAAATTTTGAAAAAAAGTTCCATTGAAACATTCTGTTCTTAATATAATTTTATGATCGCTATATAGCTGAAATATTGCTGAACTGGACGTTAAACCTTAATTCTCTCCCTCCTGTAATGTTATGTTCTTTATTGGAAGCTTCAGAAAAGAAATCGCGAGATTTAAAATGAAATGAATAGAATTCTGAAGAAACTGTAACGAACCATATTATTCTGTATTAATAATACCTCCTTGGGATGCCGTTGTCTCCGTTGGATGATCTGTACTAATCCCATAATAGTGATGATGTGTGACCGGCCCCACGTGTACTCCCTCCGATTCCCTCACTTGAACCTGGTAGGAATCCATAGATAACGGTTGATGTCCACCCGACGTTGAGGGAACTACAGATTCTGTAAACAGTAGAATTATATCTTTATTACTGATACTCCATTATTATAGTCCCAAATGTATATTCAGGCAACATACCTGACTGGCAAACATCTCTTCAGCCTGTCGACTCACCATGTTAAATCTCTCACTGAAGGCTGCAATGCCACTAACTTAAACTGCTCCCCTGCAACAGGTGGCACACTATAGTCTATCCATTTTAATTGGTCGTCTACTTTTGAGCTTGTCAAAAATCAGTAGATAAGTTTGTATAAATTTTCTTTTTTGCAGCCTGTAGAACAAACTAAACACTACAAACTGATTACCATTTCTCCGTGATATCGATAATATATCACGCTTGATATAACTTTGTAATCCTCTCCATATAAATCTGCAGTACATTTGTTTCATGTACCGGACCTCAGTTACAAAGGGAGACGTCATAATGTATTCGTGTTTACTAGCACAAAGGTCAACAATGCAGTGTACGGTCATAGAGGTGTGTCCGGTTCATCATTCTGCAATTTCACTGCATGGGTATGAGATATAAGCGACACTCCAACGGACCGCCTGTTATTACTGAATACGGAATCAATGACCTTTGTGTCAGTGGGCATGAATACATTATGACGTCTCTAGTAATTGAAGCCTGGTACATGAAACAAATGTACCGGAGTTTTATATGGAGAGAATTACAAAGTTATTTCAAGCGTAATATATTATCGATATCACGGAGAAATGGTTGCCATTTTGTAGAGTTCATTTTGTTCTACACGCTGCAAAAAAGAAAATTTATGCAGTGATAACTACTGATTTTTGAAAAATTCCTAAGTAGACGTCTAATTAAAATGAACAGACTTCAGTCTATAGTTCACTGGCCCTATCTCTGAAGACGGTATCTTCATGAACACGAAGACTCTGGGAATAGGTTACTAGATTTACATGAACAACATATACAACCCTTTGTAAAATTGGTCTGGCTGACTTAAGTTCACAGGCTTGACGGTGCCATCGAAAGGAATATTTGAGAGTTGTACTATATGACATATTATAGCGAGGTACCGCAGTCCTTCTAGCAAGTATGCTGAGTGCATAGGAACACCGGTACAACGGGGATCATGAAAAGCAGTTAACACAGAAACTAAAAACTCCCCCCCCCCCCCAAGTGCCTAACAAATACTGAGGGCATACAACCAGACCATCAGTTAACTGAAAACCCCCAGGTGCATAATAAATACTGGGGACATACAACCTGACCATCAGTTAACTTAAAGCCTCAGTGCCTAACAGATACTGGGGGCATACAACCTGACCATCAGTTAATTTAAAGCCTCAGTGCCTAACAGATACTGGGGGCATACAACCTGACCATCAGTTAACTAAAAGCCTCAGTGCCTAACAGATACTGGGGGCATACAACCTGACCAACATAAGCTGAACATACAACCAGACCATCAATTAACTGAAAACCTCAGTGCCTAAAAAATACTGGGGGCATACAACCAGATCAGCAATTAAATGAAAACCGCCCAGGTGCCTAACAAATACTGGGGCATACAACCAGATCATCAATCAACTGAAAACCTCTGAGCCTAAGAAAAAGTGGGGGCATACAACCAGACTATCAATTAACTGAACTACAAGCGTCAGGTCCGTCAATCATAATTCAGCCGTCGCCCATTCAAGAATATCCGCGTCCATAATCCAAAGACATATTCCATATAACAGTTTTCGCGCCAAATAAAAAAAAGCAATCATAGTATACGTAAACATAGGCTACTTTCCTACAAGAGAAGCGGTCAACAGTTTTCAATGATACCGGCAAGTGCCTAACACATACTGGCACGACTGGGGGCATGCAACCAGACCATCAATAACTGAAAACCCCAGGAGCCTAACAAATACTGGGGACATCAAATCAAATCATCAATTAACTGACTCCCCCCCCCCCCGTGCTTAAAAAACACTCCAGCTACACAATCAGATCATCAACTAACTGAAAATCCAGTACCCAACAAATACTCGCAGAATAATGCAAACCATCAATTAACTAACCCCCACCCCAGGTGCCTGACATATATACTGGGGCATACAACCAGACCATCAATTAACTGAAAACACACCAGGTGCCTAAGAAATACTCCAGGCATACAACCAGACCATGGATTAACTGAAACCAACCCAGGTGCCTAACAAATACTTCAGGCATACAACCAGATCACGGATTAACTGACCCCCTCCCCCAGGTCCCTAACAAATACTCCGGGCATACAGCAAGACTACCATTAACTGAAAACGCCCGTGCCTAACAAATACTGGGGGCGTCCAACTAGACCATCACTTAATTGAACTACCAGGTGCCTAACATATACAGGGGGCGTACAACAAGAACTTCAATTAACTGAAAACCCCAGTGCCTAACAAATACCCGGTGCATACAACCACACCATCATTTCACTAAAAAACCCAGTGCCTAACAAATACTCGGGGCATAAAACCAGACTATCAATTAACTGAAAACCCCCGTGCCTAATAAACACTCGGGACATACAACCAGACTATCAATTAACTGTAAACTTTTTCCGGGTGCATTTTCTTTGGCTCTTAAAACGCATTCCTATGGAGACTAAATCTTCAGTTAACCGCGCTTATTACTTGGTGTAATTGAGTCATTGGAACCTACACTGCAATACTATAAAATGAGCCGTCCGTGACAATGGATAGTGGAACGAATGGAAGAGTATGACCCTTGTGTGTCCGTGTCACTGGGTGGTTGTATGAAAAGAGCCATGGGTGAGTACGTGCGTCCGTGCCACTGGGTGGTTGTATGAAAAGAGCCATGGGTGAGTACGTGCGTCCGTGTCACTGGGTGGTTGTATGAAAAGAGCCATGGGTGAGTACGTGCGTCCGTGTCACTGGGTGGTTTTATGAAAAGAGCCATGGGTGAGTACGTGCGTCCGTGCCACTGGGTAGTGATATGTTTATATAATGGTGCATGTAAATGTTGGGTGGCGCAATCAGTTTAAAGGTAAACTGCTTGTCCGATTACATTCATTCGTTTTAGATTGATATCTGTGCAAAACCTGGTTTCTCTTACCTCGACCCTGCATCCACGGACCGCTTTCAAAATCCACTGATCTAAGAGCCACAGTTCCCCGGCTATTTTCCGGTGTGAAGGCGTCATTTGTACTTCTAAGCAGCTCAGTTTCACGTGGCCCTTTCTGGAATGAATAGCGTGGGGTATAATTAATTCAGCGGTTGGGTGCGGGTGAAGTGGAGCAGACTGACCATGTGAGATCAAACTTAGACCATGTTGTTTTTGACAACTAGGTAAGAATGTTGTTTGGCAAACTAGGGGCATTATAAACGACGCTGAACCAGCCAGTCTTATCTCTGGGATTATGATGATATTTTTGTACTGAAAAAAGGCCGCACAAAAAACATTTTAAACAGATTTATTTAGACGTTCACATTATGGTGTGGTAGTGGCCGCTGAGATCATGTTGAACCAGCGAAGATGGCCGGAATGTCCCGAAGACCCTCAGCCAATGAAAAGCTAGAAGGCTGAAAACGGGAGATCGGAGAGTCCGTGCTTATACTCTGCCCAGTCGACCACATCCAGCCGTACGAGACAGAGGTACGATATACAGCCGGAGGGATTTGCAAGATCTGATATACAGGTAAGCCTGCCGCATCTTCTCCCGGACCAGGTCCTACTTCAACTGGTGCCAAAGTAAACTAATACAAGACTAAGTTTGATTGCAAAATTAAATATGGCCTTGTAGGGCGATATCTGAAACGCACGTGGTCTTGGCTGTTTGGATCCTGACATTTTCTTTTCGGCCGCCATGTTGAATTTCGAATAATTTAGCGGAGAGCTTTCGGTTTTTGAAACCTCTAGACGGGTATATTGGCTTAATATTTCCGGTTTTATTAAAGCAAAACATACGGATATAAAGGATAAATTTAGCGGTTAGTGGGAATTGTGGCTTTATTTGTAAATAATTAGGAAAATTTGACAGAATTTTTCGGGTTGATTCGAGTGAAGTCCGTGCAGGACAATTTTAGTTTCAATTTTCAAACTATGATATAGAAGGTAGAATAGTATATTATTGTTTGAGATAGAATAGAAAACGCCGGAATAAAACTCTGGATTAGGAGCAATTTCGGTGTCGCGTATTTGGTGGTATTGAACCTGATCATTTGGGGTTTATTTTTATATGAGTAAACCGGCTCACTTGATGTGAACAATCGGGAAACCTAGTCGGGTATTACAAGAGTAGTTTCCCTTGGTCTGGGAGTTGATTCGCCGGGCTTCCTGTTGTCCACTGAGTACGGCCTTTAATTCTAAATTAATTAGGTTATTTATTTATTTTCTTTTGTTCCTAATATTCGGCGGTTAGTTTGTTTTCTAAATGTATAGGGCAGTTAGGGATTAGGAAAGTTTGAGTTAATATAAATATATAGGGCTGGCCTCAGTGGACCCCTCCGGTTGAAAATGGTCTTAAACTTTAATATGCTGATTATATAGGCATTATTTGATTTTATAATTTGAAGTATTGTGGTGTGAAATCATTTCACATATCATTTCATAACAAAACCTTCATCGATCATTGTGTGTTTATCATGTGTGTTGCTTTCTGTGTTGCGTGTTAATGTGTGTATGTATGCAAGGTTGTGTTCTTGTGATTTGATTGACATCATATTAATTAGGATAGATTTCAGCTTTCAATTAAATCCTTTATACAGTATAATCCACCTAAAGAGCCAACATTCAATCTTATTCTGATACTGCTAGTAGGCATAAATGTTTGAAGAATTGGCAAATACTGTTATAGTAATCAACCATTACCTTCATAGTAATAACCAGGGATTCTGATTCAAATCATTTGATTGTATGATATTGAATGAAATTTCTATTAAATAACTTTGAGGGGTTTGAATGGATTGAAAATTATTTATAATACAACTCTAGTGGCAGAGTAGGAATTATCTTGGAGATTAAAAGAGTAGTGTTCCCTGACTAAAACATCTTCAGGTTGTAAATTGGCTCGTTGACTTAGTGATAGGTTTGTTTCTGACAAGGATCCTGTCGGATTCTGACTTTGGCTGGGCTGGGTGGTGCGTAGTTGGTTCGTCGTGATATAGCTGAAATATTGTTGAAAGCGACGTTAAAAGCTATTCACTCACTCACTATTAACTCCTCGATTTAGTACAATTTAAAAATCAATTTGCTAACTAGGGTGTATTCTCCTAAACACAAGAGATAATAATAGAATTCATGTATTGGGATATTTCAACGATTTAACATTGGCTGTTTAATTATAATTAGCAATTCAAATATTTTCTATTACATTTGGCACATCTTCAGTCGGTATTTGTCCAATTTGGATTGGTTGAGTAATTGAAGTGGACTGATTCATACTGGTTTTACTGGTAAGTGCCAGTTAGTGATATTAGTCCTCGGTCGGTATTTTCCAGTTTAAATTTTATAACTGATTGAGGTGAACTAATTCATACTGGTTCTACTGGTAAGTAAGTGCCAGCTAGTGACATTAGTCCGCGGTCGGTATTTTTCCAATTTGGATTGGTAAGTGATTGGAGTGAACCGATTCATACTGGTTTTACTGGAAGGAAGTGCCAGTTAGCGACATTAGTCCGCAGTCGGTATTTTTCCAATTTGGATTGGTAAGTGATTAAAGTGAACCGATTCATCCTGGTTCGGCTGGTTGGTAAGTGCCAGTTAGTGATCAGTCCTCGGTCGGTATTTCCCAGGTTGCATTTGGTAACTGATTGAGGTGAACTGATGCATGCTGGTTCTGCTGATTAGTAAGTGCCAGTTACTGATATCGGTCCTTGGTCGGTATTTTCCAGTTTGCATTTGGGTAACTGATTGTGGCGTACTGGTTGGTAAATACCAGTTACGCAACACTGTTTTCCATTTTTATTTTTCACTCCCCATCTCCGATCGGTATTTTCTAAATCGCTTGGAGAGGGAAGTTAACTGATACACGCTTGTTATACGGGTTGGTGAGTGCAGGTGGACATTGTTTATTTATTTATTTATTTATTTATTTATTTATTTATTTATTTTTTTTCTCTTTTTCCCCCATCCCTATCATCGATATTTGCCGACTTAAAGCGGATTGAGTCGGGCTGATACACTGTGGCGATACTAGTGATGGATAGTGAATTAATGATTTGATTTTTGCAGTTGCCTGGTTGGTTAATGGTTGATATATTGGTGGTTGGATAGGACCTTGACGGCTTCGGGTGATATAGTGGAGAATATTGGTTATAATTTCCGTTGGCTTGTCTGCTCACTTCGATTCTTGACATGGCAGATAGTGAGATAAGGCCATTGAATGTAGCAATAGCTACAAGTGAGGAATTGATTCAATTGGAAGGTATTGGTGCAGCTAGGGCTAATGCATTAGTAGCTCTCCAAAGACCAGATGAATTGATTCCATTTGAAGAATTTTTGCAAGCAACAAAGTTTACAAAGGAATATGCCTTTGAGTTGTTGTTGCATGAAACCATAACTGGGGTAGAGATGCACGGTACTACACTCATGGAGTATCAATTAAAACTTCAAGAAAGTCATTTACGTGGATTGCAAAAGGAATTTGTGGAAAATCGTGTGTTCTTGGAGAGTCAATTGGCCACCAGGGACCGCGAGATACAGAAATTTATTAGTGATTTTTCTAGTAGGAATAATCAATGGGAAGAAGTCGTTCAGCGTCTTCGGAATGAAGTAGAAACAGTAGTTGATCATCATCAGGAATTAACTGATCGAGTAGGTGAAATAGAGGAAAAGGTTGATACTCAAGGGCGTCAATTGACCCAAGTGGATATTAAGGTTGAACAATTAGGTCAGCAAGTAAACACGCAAGTAGGTGAAGTGAATGACAGAGTAGGTGAAGTGAATGATAAAGTTGACCAAGTGAATAACAAAGTAGGTGAACTAGGTCAACAAGTAAATACTCAAGTAGGTCAAGTGGACGGTAAAGTAGAACAAATGGGTTCCGATATAAGAACTGTCGTTGCATTATTAAGTAACCGTGGGGGAGCATCAGAGAGTTCATTACAGGTAACCTCTGAACAGACAAGGGACGCTCGTCAGGCGGACCTAGCAGATAATGCTGACACACCTCAACAGTTAACTGAAAGGGGTAGGGAAGAGGTTCCAAATCGGTCGAATGCAGTTCCGGTTCCAGCAACGCCATCGCCTGCACCAGTAAATACATTCCATGCTCGGTTGAACGCAGTTTCGGTTCAGTCGAGTGATCATGTTCAGGTGAATGTGCCACCTGGACCTGTGAATGCCCCACGTGCAGGAGTGGAATTAAATCCACTAAATAATACCTTTCCGGTCGGCGAGGTTGTTCAGCAAGAGCCAAGGCAGGAGCCGGCTCAGCAACATGCCGATGAGGGAATATTGGAGGATACCACTGTCCCTACGGCTGTGCTGGACAACTCCCAGACTAGATTTATGAATGGACTTATGAGCGTAATGCCATCGACTAGTGTGTATGGTCATGGCAATCCCCCAGGTATTCGGGGACCAGTTCGTAATTCTGGGTTGCCAACTTCCGTTCATACGGGTCCAGCTCGAGGGACGGAGGTTGGTAGTCAAGAAGTCGGTACACAGGCCGTTCGATCAATAGGTGTGCATCGGAATGCAAGGACTTCGACTCCTGCTAGAGGTGATGCTGAGGCGGCCAGTAGGTATGCCTTACCTCCACCATTTAGCCATAGGGGGGTGAGGTATGATTCTCAACCGCAGCCCCCTGCGGTAATCAATAATAATGTAGTCCAAGCCCCTGTGCTGGCGGCAACGGATGATTTACCATCAGGAGCAGAAGCTGATACTGATGATAGTGGATGTAATAGTGGCTCCGGTTACTCCCGTGATCGAGATCTCCGAGGACTAGTAGGTCGACTAGGGGATATCGTAGGCGTAGCCGTAGCCCACATCTACCAAAGACCTTGGTGTTTTCGGGCGCAAAGGATACTTGGATTCCGTTTCGAATTAAATTCGAATTGGAATCCAAGATTAGGGCATGGAATAAGAAGAAAGCTCTCCGAAAACTTTTGGAGTGCATGCATGGGAAAGCCATAGAGTATTTCCATGTGCAGTCCGAAAGAAACAAGGGAGACTTGGACAGATTAATGGAGAATTTGGAAAAGCGATACGGTATTCGCGAACCTCCGCAAGCAATAAGGCGGCGGTTGCAGGTTGAGGAACGGGGTCCTGATGATACACTCGAGGATTTTGCGGAAAAAT
>JAVTVY010011581.1:0-57269 GCA_036873755.1 Hanleya hanleyi
TGATTTTAAAACTTGGGAATGGAGAAAGACCCTCCGCATCCAACGCCTATGAAGTATAGCAGTTGCCTCCCTCATGTATATCCCCTCGAGACCAGCAATGCTAAAACATATTGCTGCCATTTCGGCGGGGGACTTAGCATCCTCTGGCTGCTTGTTATGTTTCGGGTGCAGTGAAACTAATTAGCAACAAAATATCAGTTTGAGTTTGTCATGACTTTCTTCTGTTATATTTACCACACACAAAGACAGTTTTACTGTATTCACTTTATATATATGAGCTTACTAGAACTTTGGGCTAGAACACGATATTCATTAGGATTTTGCATGTGTCAGAATTTCGATAAATTATGCGAGTATTCCTTTGAAAAGTCTGGTTTGTACACATATAATATGCCATCGCTGTTCAGTTGTATTCTTTTAAAGACAATTGATGTAAATATAACATAAATATAATAAGCACTATAAATCTTCAAACCGATAAACCAACAAACGACACAGTCAGTGACTACAATCGTAAAGGTATCCCTCGATTGGACGTGCTCCCTTAGCTAGTTAAGTTCATGTTTCTAACTTATAACTTTCCTCTTTCCGAGATTTCACTTTACGAATTCTGCCAATCGCACCAAGCATGAACCCACTTACTACACAACACGAACCAACAATGTGCATGGGAATTCGGTATCCACCAGTGAAATCTCTCAACCGACCTACAAAAAGAAGTAAAAAACTACACAAATTATACATGAAACGATCGAAATATCCACTATAAATGTGAAGCATCGCAATTTTCAAAAGTAATAATGTAAAATCAAAACTTTTTGGAACTGATACTTGCACATCAGCTTATATAGCAGCCTAGCTACATCAGTAGTAAAGAATTTTCAAGTTGAGATTCGTATATTGCATATGATGTGCGTAGCTAACTAATAATGAAAGTCAAAATATTAAACAGCCAGAATGGTGGATTGATTCTTTTCTCTTACCCCGCAGAACATAAATGGACCACGAATTTTTTTTCTCGATTTTGACTTCTCGAATAAGTACATGTATTACCACAACGTCTCGCTGGGTATGTCCCCAGAGTTTTGAACTGAATCTACTCAGACATGCTATAAGCATACTCAGCTGAAGGGTTATTATAAAAAATATTTTGGAAGTGCAAATCCAAAAAATGTCAGTCCGTTTTTAATAATGTATTTCTTTCAACGTATTCATTTTTGTTTTCTTTACATGAAAGCGTACTATATTAATTCATATGACCTCATGTAACAAAGTTCTGTATGTAATAAAGTTCTGTCATACTGAACCGTACTTGAGGCCAAATCCAAGAAAATAAATAAAAAATTATGGACAAAAAGTAGTAGCACACCCCGCTAAGACCACGTCAGCTGAGCCACCAAGGTAATTCTGTTCGCATTTGTTGGGAGAGGTAACCCTTACTATTTTACTGTGGAAATATTCAAAAGGTGTCGATAAGATTCAGTCATAACGAAACAGTCATAAACAGCCGTACCTCATGGCGGCCATCTTGAAAAATGATGATTACGCCCTTACCAAAAAATCCTATAGGATCCAATGGGACAGATGATCTGTCCTATAGGATCCAATGGGACAGATGATTTGTCCTATAGGATCCAATGGGACAGATGATTTGTCCTATAGGATCCAATGGGACAGATGATTTGTCCTATAGGATCCAATGGGACAGATGAGCTGTCCTATAGGATCCAATGGGACAGATAATTCTGTCCTATAGGATCCTAAGGGATAGATAATTCTGTCCTATAGGACGGATTATTCTATGCTATAGAATATGTGTGTCCTATAGGACAGCCATTCTATCCAGTAAGAATTGTGTTTGTCCTTCACATGTGACAGAGTGTGAGAAACCAAACACATTTTACATGCATACATTTGCAAACAAAAGCACCTCATAGGTGGAAAATGTGAAAAATCTCATAAAACCAATGTTTTTTTTATAATTTTTTTCTGCATGATACATATTTACAAATATTGAACATAAGGCAAGAAATCGAAGTATTTTGTCTGTTATCATTCGCAAATATTATCACGAGTATGTCTGTAAGCTTATATATCCAACTGATACAATGCTTCGTTGATTAATTTATTGGAAGATATGAATTTAATTCAATTTCTGGTACACAAATTAAAACCCAATTTAAACATGTAAATTCTACATTCGGAGTTTCTGTAGACTTTTAATTACATCAATCGAGGCAGTAAATCCTGATAGATTAAACATATTCTGTTTTTTAAATCTCTGTAAAATGGGGTCTTCGATGGAATTTTTTTTAATTGTGGAAATGGTATTAAAAATTGGAAAAAAGAGGCATGTTAGCGCATTACCTCGATTTCAGTATTTGTTAGTCCACGGCGGGGATCAGCAAATGTAGTATACAATGACATAATAATGCAATTCGTAAATACCGAATATGCATATATATACAAATACTAACATGGTAAACACTCTTCATGAAAACCAAACTTTACATTCGCTTCACTCCAAAAGAGCATAAAAACATCTAAATAGATTCATTACAAAATGTTAGTTTACCATGTAATCATTTTAGATGTATATGGTTCTTAACTATTCATAGTTAGGAAGTGTCCATACTGTTGTAAACGATCTGATTGTTCAATAAGCTTATTGAGATAAAAATTAATCTCCATTTTTTGGACAATCGATCAAGTAAATTTGAACAGTTCATCAAATCTAGAAAATAAAGTATAAGCTTACTATCCGCAGAATTTAACAATTGGGATTTTTACCTTATAGTTCAATTGTTCATTGACACAAAATAAATTTCTTCCAATGAATACAAAAATATCCCCTCATGGTGGCAACAGATTTCCAGCAGATAAGGCAGCAGATGTAGAAATGTACTTTTTTTGATTGATTGAAATTGTAGTTTAACTGCCGCTTCCCATACGGATTTCGCGGCCCATCAACTCAATGTTTTATTTAAATTTCACGGTACATTTCTTGGTTAATTTAAGATCTTTTGCAGCGCTAGATATTAAAATAAATAATTAAATAATGAGTAACAATAACAACGAGGAAACATAAATACTAGTACTTTTTTTCTTCATCTCCTCTGGTTTTATAGCATTTGCAAAAGAGAAACAGCTTGATACAATGCGTTTGTATCGCAACAAAGAATTTGGGGTTTCAGTGGACGACAGAGGAGGCATAAATAAGCCTGCGTTTGCAGCGAATATAAATAAATAATTTACAAGAGTTGAATGTTGGAAAACAGGGGGTAGTCTTCCACATTGTCTAATGCGTTAATTTCTCGATCAAAAATAAAGTGGGCTTATTCTACCGGTATGGTACTGCATTAAACTGGTCTGACATACCATTTCTGCTCATGCTGTTTCAAACAGTTAATGCTACCATTGTTTAACGATACCGTTAAGACTTCCGCCCGTCATGTTATGACTTTTCCCAGCGAACCAAACTCCCCCACAGTGCAATATGATCTTTACCGGATTACCCTGAACGAGCAAAAAGTTATATACCGGCTGTCCTATCAACGGAAATATAGTACATATGTTCACATTATGTGTTAAAATCAGGGCTGAAATATCCTAAGTTTTCCCCCATATAATTGTGTGTTAATCAATATACCTCCCCATTTTGTTAGATACAATGACGTCACTGGGGGAGTTGCATACTGTTATAAATTAGCACTTTACACTTTAATTTTTAATAAATAATTAATTAATAATCCGTCCAATCCAAAGATTTTATAATAAAATTGGACATGATTTTCAAGAAAAAAATGGACATTAATGAATACTCTACCCTCTTCATTATCACCAATTATATACAGATAATATTATTTTATTTTCCTGGAAGTCTGTTACATTAGCAATTGACTTGCTGGTATTAATCCAACAATTTGAGGAGAGTTATCTCCCCTGTACCGGTATATTTTAATTGGCCACTGGTGGCGCCACCATGCTGTCATATGAGAACAGAACAACTGCAGGATAGAGTGCAAAAAGCAAGTTGATTTGTTCATGTTCAGCTGGAACTATTGAGGTTTGAAGAACTGTATTGCAGATGGTGATGAGTGCATGAAGCTACATGTAGTGATGGTAAGTAAGTTATAAATATAATTATAATGTTATAACTTAATTAGCAAAACAATTCTAATTTCTAGTTAAACTCAGAATGTTGTAATCTGGACCCTCTATGAGCTTTCACTATCAACAAGTTTTTCTTGATATACTTGACATATTAAACAATTGATATTCTTCTCAGTAACTACTGCAGCACTTCACCTTATATTTGCAGTAAAAATTAATGACTCATTTAACCTGGAATTCACAAAGAAATATCCATAACTCGATCTGTCTCAATATCTTTTTCAGATCTACCCAGCAGGTTCATCAAGGCACTGTGACTTGCCATTGTTGCATTGTCAGCTAGAAAAGCCCAGGCTTGGGGACCTCATGTGAAGATTGACCATGCAGCCCTGGAGGAAATCCCCCAGAGGGTGAGATATTATCACACCACTGCTTGTGTATTTCCTGTTTATGACAAACAGTAGGATTTAACTTGCTAGGAAGTTGGGGGGGGGAATGTTAGCTCTCAATAAATCAGTTGACATACTCACTTGTTGTTTTGAAATGTTTATTGTTTCCTGCTTATATTTCCAGAAGATTTGAGAATATTTCCATACCAAAGTTCTGATGAAATCGCAAAGGAATATGTATTAAAATAAATTGATAACAAATACAATGTTGGCATAACCAATATTTGCTATGATAAAAATGTGACCAGGAAAAGGAGGATAAATTATGATTAGATTTCCTATCACCATAACCATGATAACAGGCCATATTTTAATTGTCTATTTATTGCCCTTCTTTAAATTGCAAATGTCTCACACATCAATCATCTTGAGGGTCTTTTTTCATTAATATTTATCCGCAGATCTGCAAATGAAGTATTGAACTGTTTTGAATTTTAGTATGGATTGTTTTATTTACGGCGTGTCGATTTTTATTTTAGTAGCCAGCCAAGCCAATATTTTTCTGTCACAACAAACAATTTATTTATATATTTACTATTTTCTCAGGTTGTCTTGTCCGGTAATATAAGGATGTCTAAGATGGCACTCTCTACGATTAACCGCAGTGACCCCCGGGAGATGGTGATGGATCTGGTGTCGGTCATCTTCACCAGGGAAGAGATGGCAACTTATTCCTTGACCGGCGCAAAGTCAAATGCGAACAAGACTGGCGAATGCAAGCCGCCAATTGACCAGGAAAAAATAACCGCAATACAAGGTAATGTAGTGTAATTTCTCAATTTCTAACTCTCATGTATTATTTCTTTAATTTAGTTCTCGAAGTTAATTGCTTTGTGTGTGCAGTTACATCTACCTTTATTTGATTGTTTCAAAATATTTAAATATCCTAGTAAACCTTCTAAATCAATAACATCCAGGTTGGACCATATTATGGGGCAGAGCAGATATTCTAAGTTAGCTAGCATAGCTTTGTTTAATGAATTTGTCTTGAAGCTATTCAAAGGTTCATATGTTTGACGAAAAACACATGCAAGTATCCAATGTATTTTATCTCAAAGATCTAATGACAACAATATTGATTTTTGATACTGATTTTGTGTCTTGGATTGAATGTAAATTTTATAAGGCCAATTCTCGTGAAGCAAGTAATTGCTTGTATTCTATAAGTTGTGGTACAAGTCACACTGTGCGAATGGGGCTGTAAACAGAGATGATTCTTAACTAATTGATAAATCATGTATTTTGTAGAAGACTCTGCCAGTTATAAAAGACGACAGTGATGGGGAAGGAAGTTCGTTTGCCGAAACATCAGAAACATATGCAAATGTAAGTATAAATTACATTATTGACAGTGCACCACATAATGTAACCATACTCTAGTTTTCTCCAGCACATCCACATGTAGCTTTCATTTTTCGTGTTTGCATTTTTCGTGAGTGAAATAGTCCTATAACAGTCGACCAACACAGGCCATATTCATACAGCATCTGCATTTATTTAACTACAATGTAGTTTGTCATTCAAAAGTCGATGAACTGATCAAATACTTAATCATTTGTTTCCAGATTTCCGACATCGAGAGTGTTGCTGATGATGATGGCACTCTGCGACAGACATTACGAAGAATTGAGGAAGAAAACAGGAAGCTACGAGCAGATATTGGCGATCGTCATGAAAATTTGCAAAGTCTGAAAGGTATGTCTGGCTCAGCATTCTTTCTGTATGCAAGATGGCCAAATAAGGGAACAAGATGTATGCATGAATATGTATTTGGAAATATATGGAAGGGTGTCCTTATACACATATATCCTGCAATAACTATTTTCCAAACAAATTTGCTCAAATGCTTTTCTTCAGATCAGCCATCAGTGGTTTCGCATTTTACACATGCATGATTCTCAGCGTAATGAATTATCTCCTTTATAATATAATTACCTCATTTAAATAGCATGAGAATGTACACATGATCCGTATTGTAATTTAACTATCCTCAATATGTTATGGTGCATTTGCGAATACATTGCTATTGTTTTTTGTTCTCTCATTAGATCTTCCAAGAATGGTTTTGGACTTGTCACAACTTGTACAGGAAGTGAAGCAAAGCTGTCAGTGCAATTGTGCTCAGGAGACAACTACCCCAGAGAGATGTCCCTCACCGATGGTACATGCTGCTCCACTTGTACCAGAGTCCTCTCTATGCCGACTACCCAGTCACCAGCTCCATCTCCGTTGGTTGTTCGAACATCAGGTACCCTGGGACAGCAATCTCCAGTTTTCGCCATCTCACAGCATACCACCGAATTAGATGTTGATCTTGTAAGTCATATGTTTTTTTATCGTTCATAATAATAAAAGGCTTTATCTATACTCCATTACAAACTCTTAGCCCAATACAAGCGTCTAGTCCGTCATTCATAATTCAGTCGTTGTCCATTAAAGAATATTCGCGTCCATAATCCAAATACCTATTCCATATCCATAGGAATGTAATGATATATACAGAGAAAGTTAAATTGGGATATCCTTACATAAGTACAATATGTTTAAAACAGTGATACCTGAGGAACAATTTTATAGTGAGTTTAAATACTTAAAGGGTCTTCTAAAGCTGAATGATCATTTTGGTAGCCTATTGAACAAGTTGATGCTATTTATATTCACGCAGAATATTACAACAGTTATTTTATCATCTTTCAGGCGGTGGTGTCTGGTAATGTATATCTGCCAAGGCGAATACAGAACATTATCCGGAGTGATCCCCGAAAGATGGCCATGGATCTAATGTCAGCTTTATTCACAAGAGCTGAGATGGCTACACACACGCTGACTGGTGTGGAGTCAAATACTGGACCTGATGCAGACGTAAAACCACTCATTGAATCAAGACAAGATAACTGCTATACAAGGTAATTGTTCTTGTCTTTGAAAATATCTCGGATCTTTTATCAGTTGTACATGTATGTATTGTGACAAAAACATTTTGAGCGCTTAGCATCCCATAAGCCAGGTATTCAAATTAAATTACCCCGCTATAATAAAATGCTGTAATATTTAAATAAGGAGCCAATCAAAGTAAAATTGCCCAAGTATTAAACTTGGTTACCGACAAACTTGCAGCTGCCTATTTGACTGAGTATATAAATTGGGGTTCCAAGCCTTTGGCAAGTTTAATGCATTTCTTTTCTGCATTGCAGCCCTACTTCTAAATGTCTTTTAATCATGTGCTAATTAAATATTTTCTTTCACCCCTTTCGCTAAAGTACTACCAAAAGAAGTTTCCTGGCAAGGATAAGATATACAGGATTCTATGAAGGCCAAATTGAATGGCGAACAGAAGTGCTACAGACGGAAGGAGAAGCACAGAGAGGCTCCCCACATCATTCCCCAGTGACAACATGGCACACTGATATTATGTCATTCTAATATGTACCCTCTATATTTATGTGTATCCTGCGTTATTTTGTATACAATAAAATGTCCGTATGCATGGATTGACTTCTGTTAAATGTCTTCATGGGTAACATGTCTTACATGTTACGTAATAGTACCTGTGTGTTATCTGAACATTACTGATCAGTTTCTGTCCAGTACCCAGTAATTATTTGATCAGTACTGTTTAGAGAGCAATCACTGCTGTTCCATGTAGTTGCTGTAAGAGGTTATTCCTTTAAAAACTTCAGGACGCTGTGTATGTGCCATGACTTCAGCGATACCAGGGACCAGAAGCGAGTTGACCTGATCCATTTTATTTACTGAACTCCACATTTAAAGGTTCACCCCATTTTCAGAAGAGTACCCTGAAAATAGCTATGGAATATTGCTGAACTTCATAAATGATGCTACAGGACAGTCCTATAGGATTCAATAGGACAGTCCTATAGGATTCAATAGGACAGTCCTATAGGGTCCAATAGGACAGTCCTATGGGATTGCTGTGGGAAAATGTCCTACAGGATCCCATAAGATTTTGCCTATAGGACAGTCCTATAGGAGTGTCCTATAGGACTGTCCTATTAGATCCTATAGGACTGTCCCGTAAGATCCTATAGGACTGTCCTATAAGATCCTATAGGACTGTCCTATAGGACAATCCTATAGGACTGTCCTATAGGCAAAATCCTATAGGACTGTCCTATAGGACAATCCTATAGGAATCCTATAGGATTTTTTGGTAAGGGCGGCCTTCATTAACCTAGTACAAAATGGCTCCATATCTCATTGCTCTCCCAACGCCATATCTAATTCCTTGTGACATTTGGTGCTTTGTGAGAAAAGTCAAAATCCTTTAAAAAATCCACAATATCTGGTTGACTGTTTGCCTAATATGCTTATTATCATTATCAATATTATTATTTTCATTCCTTAATTAATTAAATATTACTGTTTTACAAAATTGTTGCATTGTACAACTATCCTGCTTTCAAAAATCAAGTGCAAGCCAGAAGTGTTGATAAATAATGCAAATCTTGGTATGCCTAAGTGGCTGAAAATCTGGAGGCCATTTCCATATCTAGAAATGCTCCCAGATCCCGATGTACACATGTGCCAAATTTCATGCTTTTATGAAAAAAGGCACAATTCGATGGAAATCTAGACATGTTGACTGGACTAATCTAGAAAAAGTTCATTTGTTCGCAAGGACTTTACCTCATCGTGCACGATACTAAATTAGGCTCTTGTTTTAATGTTTCTGCCTTCCTTGTGATGAATAATGAAATGTTGGAGTACAAGTGAGCCTAACGTTATCGGTTCTGTTTAGCTACGCCTTTGATTTCAGATCGCTGTTTAATAACCAACTGCCCAGGGAGACTAGTAGAAGTGTCTGAAATATAAACAAATATATCGAGCTGCAGGCCGATCAGAAGGTAATCCCATCTTGCAGTACTTCACTAAGTGGTCAACTGAAACCCGTGCAACACACACTACTCTTAAATGGATGTTTTTCCACTAAATATGCTGAGATATCCTATTGTTCCAGAAGTTTTAACAGATCTGTTTATATATCTAAAGAAAAATTCCAGAAATAATATAATATTCATCTACAGCTAATGATAAGATTCAGCCTGTCGGGTATTGGATGTATCGGAGTGTGGGGCTAGATAGCTCTCCCATTGGTTGGTATTTAGGTGAAGATTGGTGAGTCCGAAATATTATCTGTGAATTTCGTCCTGTGAGTAATTAACGAGTACTGTCAATATTTACGGCCAGTAGAACATCAGCGTCGTCTTCAAAACGGAAGTGGTAGACATCGGACATCCCGGTTGGTCTTAGTACTGTCGATATTTACGGCCAGTAGAACATCAGTGTTGTCTTCAACACGGAAGTGTTCAAAATCGGACATCCTGGTCGGTCTTGTTTCAGTGAAATTTGTACTGGTCTACACCGTGTTTTCACACAGTCTAGGTGATCACTCACCTATTGTGGATTAAAAACAGTATCCGGGAATTATTGGCCTGGTTCATGTAAAGTAGATATATTATAATGAAATCCTTCTAACGTACAAGGAGTACACATACCAGCTGGCAAGCATTGCTCCACCATCTGATCTGTATTCATTAGGGATAAGATGTATACTGCTGACACCTTGAAGGCCATATATCCAGCGAATGTGAAGGAAATAATATTAACCCAACCAGGCATGGGGGGACCATATTGATCCCCTATCAAACTTTCTACCCGATCTCCCGAACGACAAACAGAGAGAGCTGGCACTCTGTGACTATATACAAGATGGGAAGCCAGAATAGACCCTCTCGGCTCAAAAGTGACTTTGCCGGAACATCTCTGTCATTGCAGAGGACCTTCTCAGACCGACAGGCGGAATGATGATGGATGAGTGTTCAGAAAGTCCATTTTCCCGGACCAGAAAAGTATCATCTGAGAACTAATATCATCACGGAACATTACGATTATCAGTGCCTTCTGCAAGAGTTTTGTTCATTCTGAGGGATACTTTAAGTATACGAGCGCAGAACAATATCGTTGTCTGAAATTCATCGGTGACTTCCATGGAATTAATAACAATATCTCAGTTAGTAAGCTACTAATTATTTATATAACAATACGACTTTGAAACCTTTGTAATATTCTAACAATGTCAAATGATGCGGAATTATCTCTTGGAACGCTTAAATATTGAGACTTTAAATAACGTGTGACTTGCATGACCCCCTCGGCGCAGTCTGAGCAGACTACATTTCTGGCAACTCAACCTCTCTGACCAGATTTGCACCTCAGCGTGTATAAACTTTGGCTACAACCCGCAAGACGAGATTGGTGTCCGCTGATGTTAACGACACGGATCTCACAATCCAGATCATTACACCTCCCCTTATTTATTTCTTGGAATATGACAAATATTCCGGGATATCACACAGATTACTCACCCGGCAATATCGAAAGAAACATTTGAATCGGCTATAAGCCGACAGACCAGCAATTTCCAGAACAGTTTAGATGAATCACTCAAGAAAGTAAAATTATTCAACGCCTTTTCTTCTGAAATTACGACACAGAATATTCTGAAAATAATCCCCACAACGAAAAAGCTAAGAACGTCGTCACAATGGTGGTTTGCACCCCCCCCTCCGACCACCTCCACTCACCACTTATTTCCGGTGCCCGTCCTGCTGCAGAATACGTCTTGCTGCCCAAGAGGGCTACTGCCTCAGCTATGTGAAGCCTGTTAATTTCCTAACCGTGTATGATCTTCGTGAGCTTTTCGTGTGCAAATCATGCCTTGCGATTGTGGATTATCTATCTGATAGCGATTGAGAAATACCCGTTTCAGGACTATATAGAGTGACGAACTTTCAATATCAATTTACAGCAATTTATCTGGGGCAAAGCGTATTATCTGGGATATTTCGTCATTCGTAATTGTTGTTTAACATTGAAAAATGAAATTGCTGATGATGTAAGATTCTGGGGGTGGGTGGGATATACTCCACTCAAAGTTTCACAAATTTGGCAATACATGTCGCATGCTGATAGCAAAATACGAGCGTAACGTGCACGATCTATGTCTAATTCGGCTTAACCCGGGGCTAGAGGCCGTCAAAGCGTGACTGAGATATATCATCCTCTAAATGACGACTTTACAACGAATATCATATGGATTAAGAATACTGATCAGCGATACGAATTTGATATTTTAGGAACATCATGATGTCTTGCCGGCATCACTGAAAATTGTTGACCGCTTCTCTCGTGCAGGAAACCAGCCTATGTTTATGTATACTGTGATTGTCGTTTTGAATTTGGTGCTAATGCTGTTATATGAAATAAGTCTTTGGATTATGAACGCGGATATTCTTTTGGACGACGGCTGAATTATGAATGACGGACCATACGCTTGTAATACCAAATTGCAGTTTATCATGTTAGGGTCAGTCTGAGCCTATCATCATAACCCCCCCCCCCCCCCGATCATGGTGAAATTCAAAATGGCAGCCATGTTTGATACCAGAAAAGTGATGTTTTCGTCTTTTTATGCGAGAAAAGCATGCAAAATCTGATTATTCCACATCAGATTGTTATTTGCTAATTTATCTTTCAGTTTTTGCAAGGAGAATACCCATCCCCCCCCCCATAACCGGTCTGGACAGGTGCCAAGAAACCCAGGACCGGTAGGATTGAGACAAACATGTTTTTGCTGGCCACGGTGGGTTTATCAGAAGAGCCCACCAACGCTAGTTTTTAGGTTTTGACCATGACTCAAATGTTGAAACGATGAAGAACTTCAAAGAGGGCGCTGTTGTTGTTTGAGGGGGGGGGTGTAGGGGATTCTCCCCTCGGACATCCAAAGCTTGACCCCAAGATATGTTGTGCAGTTTGACATCTTTACGCAAGGGTTAAGCTCAAAGTTGTACCGTACTTTTGCCTCCCTCTACATGTAGTAGGCCTAGTCCAGAAACCCTGGCCTGGCATGTTGCAGTCTGTTACAACCTTTCCACCTTAACGTGTAGCACTCTGATTCACAGATTCAAACCACTAAATGCCCCAGCGAGGACCACTTTCTTCACCCGACATGACCTTGGCGATTTGAGGCCTGTCCACGACAGAGAATCTCCAACCCCCACCCCTCCCCCTCCATCTCTCGACACACACACACAGATTAACAGAGGCTAGCAAATTACCCTCGACGGCCTTCGATATAAAAATATCTGACCTCCGCCCTCTACAGTCACCCTACCGTCCTCGACCCTGTCACCTTTCCTACCACAACCCAGACCCAGTCACTCTTATCCACATGTTATCATCCACACGGAGCCTCGGACAACATATGGACGGAAGATTCAACCCAGAGTTTGCGGTGCCAGCGTCTAAGAGGGTCCCTTGCCACATATTCGATATTTCTCTAAACTAAAGCAATCTACCGAATAAATTCAAGGCGTGGTGGCGTCTTCTGCCACATTTCAAAGTAGGAGAGATCATTTTAGTCACGGGGAATACCCAATAAGTGTGTATGTTGCATATGTGACGAAATACGACCGACATCCACGTCCAAATTTCAACGTTTCCCAATTATTTTCCCTAAATATATAACAATCTGACACGGTTCAGCCTGCCTTTTTGCCTCGCAAAGTAGGTAGATATCTATAATTCCAGATATCGGAAGGCTATTTATAGCGTGCCAGATGTGTACTTTCGATTGTTTTTATTTAGTGCGGGTCCGAATTTACCGCCGCTCAAACTCAGAGGGTCCTCTGCAAATGCCGAGAGGTCCCGGCAACGCCATCATTGAGGGTCCTTTCTGCCTTCCCACAGTGTTATAGTCTGCCATATTGTGGGTCATTGTGAGCCTATTTGCACACACGCGAGCAGAGGATCATGGGAAAATTTAAATGGCGGCATCAAGTGATACAAGAAAATTGATGTTTTCGTCATTTGGCGGCTGTTTCAAACTTTATGGGATGCTATAAATAACAAAAAACTTCATCAGTTCAAAAAAACTGTTATAAATTACCGTTATTTCACAGTAAATGTATGTTGGAGTTTACATTACAAGCGTCTAGTCCGTCATTCATAATCCAGCCGTCGTCCATTAGAGAATATCCGCGTCCATAATCCAAAGACCTATTCCATATTCCATATAACAGTATTAGCACCAAATTCAAAAAAACAATCATAGTATACATAAACATAGGCTTGTTTCCTGCAAGAGAGAAGCGGTCAACAGTTTTCAATTTACAGTCCATTTCATCGTAAACACATTAATCTGTAAATTGAACTGTGATATTTCATATTACTGGACTGGGTAAACTACGCACACACGTAACATAAAATTCCTGTTTTCTCTGAAAGGATGTTGATATCTTTGCACACGAAACGCTCAGTTGGATGAAACACCTGATACCTGCGCTTTACGATAAACCATTCAGAGCATTATCAGAACACGTTATCAGGACGAACGCAGCGGCTAACTTTAATTTTCGGTCAATAATACGGTTTGGTTTTGGTTTAATCTGACTGGGAGTTGTGTAATAATTTCAGAGATTTCTTCGTATTTATGTACGAAACTTGTGGTGAACGCATTTGTAAACACGATGAGCTGAAATATGCGAAAGAGCAATGACTATTTCGGCCTTTCAGTGACCTACGCTGCCACGGAACCGATAATTGTATAGACATTGGTGCCACGTAATTATATAGTTTAAAGGTTGTTTTAAATAAACGGTAATTGTAAATTACAGTGCGACCTAATTTACGGCTGAATGCCTGACATTCTAAATTTACAGCTGAATACCTGTCAATCAACGGTAATTATAAAACACGGTCCAAAATTTTACAGTTAAAAGGTTTTAGTGTGTGTATGATTTAATGCGTTGGATTACTAAGTTATTGGCTTCAGTACTTAAAATTTTGTTTGATCGTCGCTATATAGCTGAAATATTGCTGACCGTGACATTAAACCTTAATTCTGGGGGTCATTATACCCCCCCCCCCCGAATTTTTTACCGCAACTCCAGAACGAAGAGAATGAGAGAGCGGAAACATTATGACTTTTGCGCGAATCCTATTGTCAGCATTTTTTATATGTAAAGGATCATTGGAAACTTCAAAATGTCGGCCCTGATGTATCCTCACAATGTTTCTGGTATTTTCTGATCATACCTTGGTACCTTCCTTACCTAAAATGTACCTTAATTGTACAACGACCTCATATTCTCTGTCATATTAAATGTCTTCTGAAAATTTGAAATCTCTGGAACGACAAACAATCGAGTGCTTCGGCTCCGTGACTTTTTTGTTCGTCATATTGGAGTTATTTTGAGCATATTTGCATAACTCCAAGAGCAGAGGATCATGGGTACATTCGAAATGACTGCCATGTGGGGCAGGAGAAAAGTAACATTTTCATTCTTTGTTTTTTGCATGGAAAAGTGGGTGGAAACTATTTAAGTTCATATCAGGTTATTTACTTTTTTATCAGCCAGTTGTTGGGAAGAAAAGACATAAATACAAAATTTGAAAAATCACTCAAAAATGCCCTTTTTTGAAAATGACGTCATTGTGACGTTATCTTCCATCTTGGAGTTTTGCATGTTTAGTGTGGTAAGTTTCAGCAATACTTCCCAAATCGACCAGGCCAGATATTATACTATACTATTGGATGAAGCTCTACCAGAAAATGTAAAAAGAAAATTCAAAATGGGTCGCTTTGATAACGTCGCAGTGAATTCATTTTCAAAAAGGCATTTTCTTTTCGATTTTTCAGTCAGATTTTTTGAATTTTTATTTATGCAATTTCTTCCCAAAACTACATGTTAAATTTAAGAAATAATGTTTTCACATGAGTGCTAAATTGTTAATTTACGCACGGTTAGTGTGAGGAAGTTTATATTTTAGGGCAAGGGGGAAGCCCGGGCTCTAAAATTTATAAACTTTCCCACACTAACCGTGCGTAAATTAACGATTCAGTACGCCTATGAAAACATTATTTCTATTCTATTGCACTACTCAAATTGATTATCAACAAAGATTACAATGAAAGATTGAAAAAATATGGTAAACGTTCACAATCTTTCTTCTCTTTGTTGAAATGTGCCGTCCGCCTCAGTTGGCAGCGTGTCAATATCAATGGACGAGTTTATGAGGTCTCTAGTGGTCCAATGTGGTCCAATAGCGCAGGGAAACATACATGCATACAAGCCTATTTGTGTGGCATTCTAAATCAATCACGATGGAACCAACAGTTAAACTTGAGACAGAAATTTACGTCTTTAATAAATAATAATTTACAGCTTTTTCTTAAACAATGACAAATGTTGCCAGTATTTATTTAACTAGGGACGAAATTTTTGTTCACGGTGCTCTTGTCAGCATTGGCATTTTGGAAAAAACGCGCCAAGATTTGATGACTGTGGAGCAGATGTGGAATTACAAACATTTGATGTCGTTTGTTATTTCTGTGGCCTGTAACCGACATCACAGGATTGATAGACACACCCGCCTCAAGCAGAACCGTGGCAGTTGTTGATCTCAAGCAATGGTTGTTGTAACGGGTAATCTATAGATGTATTTATTTATAAGACTTGATTATAATATAAAACGAATTTGATACCTTTAATATCCGTATTTCCTATTTCGTTTGCCTGTCGGTCCCTTGCTTATTTCGTTTGTTAGCCAGATCTCTTAATTTTTCATCGGCAGCGGGAAAAGATCTACCTTTGTTCAGCTGATCACACACGTGTTGTGTCTCATTTAAACCAGCAAGAAGAGATTGATCATCTGCGTCTCTCATGAACTATTCGATCTCCGCTTTTCCAGATAATTCATATCTGAAAGCACGTCTTGTTTCTCCTGTTGATCTGTTTCTTATTGTGTACACTCGTACATCCCAAATGGTTTGTAAATATCTGCGATTATACATTTTCTGCCTTTAAAATGAACTTACTACTTGCAGGGTATCCATTCTATTTGTTTATTCGATTGTACAGGCAGACGAGACTTTGTCCTGCAATTTATCACCCGCCCTGTGAAATGGATTCTCCCGAGTGAACACCTGTGCGTTTCAAGATCACGGGTGTAGATTTCATACGTCACTAAGTTCTTAACCGTGCTAAATCGTGTAATAATTGCACGGTTATCAGTGTGTAATAGGTGTGTGTTATAGAATAGTAAATAACGATCTGATGAGCAATAAAATAGTTTGTTCACTTTTCCTCAGGGAAAAAGCAAAACATTCGAAGGAAAAGGAGGAAAACATATTTCCATGTACCCAATATGGTCGTCATTTTGAATTTTTCCCGCGATTCTTTGCTCGAGGCGTTAAACAGATGGGCACAATGTGACCCCAATGTTATAAACTACAAAGTCACTGCGTGTAAGCTCTCATTTTGTTGGCTTTCCAGAGATAGAATAGAAAGTTTGTTGGCAATATTAGGGCCCTACGCCCATGCCTGATCCGATTAAAATACGAGTATCACGGTGTCTTCTCCATCGTCATTTATAACTGCTGGCGGCCCTTTGTCCTAAGCGCTAGCTTGTGCTTATATATCTTAACTTTTTCGAGAAATTTGGTGGTAATGGTTTCTTATGGATTGCTTGTGAACGACGACAGACCACTGAATGTTGGATCTAACACTTATGAGAAGACGAATCAGAGAAAATGGCAAGAAATAACTCGATGCTCGATTTATACTCATTGGGGACTAATGTAATTGTATGAAGCTGTAGATGATTCTTATATGAAACAAGCAGCCAGAGGATGCTAAGTCCCCCGCCGAAATAGCAGCAATATTTTTTTTTTTAGCATTGTTGGTTTCGAGGGGATATACATGAGGGAGGCAACTGCTATACTTCATAGGCGTTGGATGCGGAAGGTCTTTCTGCCTTCCCAAGTTTTAAAATCAACTTAGAACGGTTGACTGAACATTTTTGCTTCTGTAAATTAGCTTCCATGCAATGAAGCATGGAAATTATGTAAGCGAGAAGCGACCCCAAGTGACATCTCAAGGCATATTATCTGAAAACCAAATTTGACAAGAAGCTGAATGCATCCTCAACCTATTGTCTGGAAACCAAATTTTAAATTTGCCACCAGGTGTCGCCACCTGTAGGTGCAAGTGGGCGAAATGCAATCCCAAGGATCATCTCATGACATGGTGTATCAGCATACAAACTTTGGGAAGAATCTGAAAAGGGGTTATTGCCCGGAAACCAAATTTAGATTTGTATGCACAAGTGTGCGAAACACAATCCCAAGTGACATCTTATGGCACATGAATACCAAATTTGAGAAGAATCCGATGAGCAGTTGTCAAATTATTGCCAGAAACAAATTTCAGATTTTTCCACCAGGTGTCGCCACCAGTATGCAAAAGCAGGTGAAATACAATCTCAAGGGACATATCATAGCATGGTACCTGTATACCAAATTGGAGAAAAATCTGATGAGCGAAATCAAATTTAGATTTGAGACGAGGTGGTGCTACCTGTAAGCACAAGTGGGCGAAACGCAATCCTAAGCGACATCATATGTCATGATATATTCATACCAGATTTAAGAAGAATCTGACGAGCGGTTCTCAAGTTATTACCCGGAAACAAATCTGGTATTTCGCCACCAAGTGGCACCACCTGTAAGTAAAAGTGAGAGCGAAACGCAATCCCACGCAACATCTCCTGGCATGATACATGCAT
The DNA here is from genome assembly GCA_036873755.1 of Hanleya hanleyi. NCBI lineage: Eukaryota > Metazoa > Mollusca > Polyplacophora > Lepidopleurida > Hanleyidae > Hanleya > Hanleya hanleyi. The sequence continues at coordinate 18,210 of JAVTVY010011581.1, forward strand.
GCTAAATTTGAGGAGATTCCGATGAGCGGTTCTCAAGTTAACAGCTGAAAACAAATTTTGATTTTAACACCTGATGGCGCCACCTATAGGCGCAAGTGGGCGAAATGCAATCTCAAGCGACATCTTAGGTCATGGTATTACCTGGAGACAAATTTGGGATTTTGCCACCAGGTGGCGCCACCTGTAAGTGCAAGTGAGTGAAAGGCAATCCCATGCAACATCTCCTGGCATGGTAAATGCATGCTAAATTTGAGAAGAATCCGATGAGCATGCAGTTCTCAAGTTATTGGCCAAAAACAAATTTCAGATTTTGTCATCAGGTGGCGTCACTTTCTGAGCAGAAGTGGATAACGCACTCCCAAGCAACATCTCATGGCAAGGTACAATGTATATGCATGCCTAATTTGGGAAGAATTTGATAAGCAGTTGCCCGGAAACCAAATTTCGAGCAACATTTCAAAGCGTTTCAAAGTTATTGCTTGCAGCACAAAAGAACGGAAAGAACCCTAGTGGCGCCACCTACAGGCAGTTCTTTCTGAAACGCAATACCAATCAACATCTTGTCACAAGGAATGCATAAGCAACTAGATACAGTCGATCGAATACGATTGGCGGCATGCCTTTTGCATCTTTAGTAAAGGAAACATTTATTATTTGTGAAGAAAGTAAAAACGTGAAACTTAGGGAAAACATCATTAACATGGCCCCATAAGATAACTTGAGGGTATCCACATACCAAATTTAAAAGAATCCATTAAGGTCCAACAGTTACTGTCCGGAAATGCAATTTTACCTTGGCCCTCAGGTAGTGCCATGTGTAGGCAGATAGGCATAAAAAATAATCCCAACCGAGATCTTGAAGCAAGATCCCTTGACATTGGAAATAGAAAATGTTAACTTGGCCTACAGGTGGCGCCACCTATGAGCAGATCGACAAGAAAAACAATACTAAGTGAAGCCTTCAGGTAAGGTACATGTATACCAAGTTCATTATTAAGTATTAAAAAGTTATTGTCTGGAAACATAATTTTAAATTTACCCCCAGGTGGCACCACCTATATGTGGATCGGCATGAAAAACAATGCCAAACGAGAAATTGAGGCGAGGTACCTACACACCAAATTCGGTTCAGGTTTTTAAAAGTTATTGTCTGGAAACACTTAACTTAGCTTTCAGGTAGTCCCCCCTTCCAACATGAAAAACATTCTCAAGCCAGATCTTGAGACAAGGTACCACCACACCAAATTTGGAAAGAATCCTTAAGGTTTTCAAAAGTTATTGTCTGGAGATGCAATTTAATTTGGCCCAAGGTGGCGCCACCCAGAAGCGGATTGGCAAGAAAAACAATTCCAAGCAAAAATATATACATGTAGACAAGGGATCCATTTACCAAATACAAAAACATGGGTCTGTGGCTGATAAATTGAAACCTGTTGGGGTTGCAATTATCCCAATATTGCAGACAACACACAAATTTCAGCTTCTGGCAAGATATATTGGAGATATGTATGCTCAAACACAATATATGAGGGTCGGGCGAGGACTAGTTTGGGAGATAGAGGGTGCGGCTCGGCGCCCTGGGGATGGGGACATGCTCTTCTTGAGGGTAGTGGTAGGTGTGCTGACATGAAAGCCATAGAAAGCTCCCTGTACATGAAACAACCACACTGACAACTGCATGCCATCATCTATCACAGTCCGAAAAACCACAAGGTGGAATTCAATTCAATTCAGGAAATTGATCATATGCACAGTGTGCACCCAAACTTTAGGAACTCAGTTGTAATTAATATAGTAAGTTACACTGTGGACACAAATGGTTCCTGCAGAAGCTTTAGGGTAAATCATATGATGCGAGATACAATTATTTGATAGCAAAATTGAAGAAAATGTTGTCCTTCATTTAAGATGACACGAAATTTAAAAAACAGGGGTTCCCCGCAGATTTCCCCGCCAGTTATTTCATATTATACTTCTGAAATATAATAAGGTTCATGCAAAAGCTTTAGGGTAAATCATATGATGTGGAATAGAATGATTTCATAGCAAAGTTGAAGGAAATGTCCTTCATTTAAGGGGACACAAAATTCAAAACTAACATAGGTTCGGTACTGCGGGGATTCCCCCACCAGTTATTTCATATTATACTTCTGAAAAAAAATATGGTTCCTGCAAAAGCTTTAGTGTAAATCATATGATGTGGAATAGAAGGACTGGACAGCAAATTTAAGAAAATGGTGTCCTTCTTTTAAAGCGACATGAAATTCCAAACAGCGAGAAGCGGAAGAAAGAAGAACAAATGACAAACGCATTTAGGCATTTAGGGATGCCTAATTATTAGACAAAGCATTTGGAAATTATCGCTTCTGAAGAATTTGAATGGAAACCACGGACATGAACAGAAGATTGGAACAAGACCCAGTGGCGCCACCTTCGGGTGGATCTTGCTGAAACGCAATACCAACCCATGTCTGGTCACAAGGAGTGTATATGCTAAATTTCGAAGGAATCCGACAAATATTTTGGAAGTTATCGCCTGTGAAGGATTTGAACAGACACAGACACAAAGAGAGCAAGACCCATTTTAGCTGGAACGGGCATGAAGAAGTGAAACTCAGTGGTGCCACCTTCAGGCAAATGTTACTGAAATCCAGTACGCAACTGTGTCTTCTCATAAAGAATGCGTGTGCCAAATTTCGAAAGAATCCAAGAAAGCGTTTGGAAGTTATCGCTTGTAACTGACATCCACGGACAAAAAGAAGCAAGATTCATTTTGACCCAGTGGCGCCACCTTCAGGCAGATGTTGCTGAAATGCGATACCGACTGGCGTCTTGTCGCAAGGAATGCGTTTGCCGAATTTCGGAAGAATCCAACAAAGCGTTGGGAAGTAATCATTCGAACAGACATGCACGGACACGCACGGACACATAGAAGCAAGAACCATTTTGACCCAGTGGCGCCACCTTCAGGCAGATGTTGCTGAAATGCGATACTGAATGGCGTCTTGTCGCAAGGAATGCGTATGCCGAATTTCGGAAGAATCCAACAAAGCGTTAGGAAGTAATCATTCGAACCGACATGCACGGACATGCACGGACACGCACGGACATGCACGGACACATAGAAGCAAGACCCATTTTGACCCAGTGGCGCCACCTTCAGGCAGATGTTGCTGAAACGCGATACCGACTGGTGTCTTGTCGCAAGGAACGCGTATGCCGAATTTCGGAAGAATCCAACAAAGCGTTAGGAAGTAATCATTCGAACCGACATGCACGGACATGCACGGACACATAGAATCAAGAACCATTTTAAAGTCCCTGGCCGCGTTGCGGCGGGGGACAACAAGTACTTACCCACTAAAATACTTGGAACCATTTGCGCGAGGCCAATAGTACACATACTCAATCCGACGGTTTTAGGAAGGCTACTCAAACTGAAAAAGTTGATGAGCAGAACGGCTAATGCGGCAAAGTATATTCCGAGCTGAAATCCGATAATAACGCTGATGATAACTTGTGACCAAAACGTATCGCCTAAAAACAAAAGATTAATGGTCAGCCCCATTACGAACTGGGATATCATGACAATTTTGTGTAGAGCAATCAAATTAAGGTCTGCAAACCAGCCAACCAGCACCCGTCCACATACACTACTGCCAGCGAAAATGGATACTAGAAAGGCTGCTTGGACGTCTGGTATTCCAATGTCTTTGATGGCTGCAGGATAAAACTGATACATGCTGTCACTTGCCACAGTTGTAGAAAATGTTGAAATCAGAAATAGAATGAAAGTTGGATCTTTAATCAAATCCCAGGCAAAAATGTTACGGAATGTGACTGTTCTATTTTCGCCTGTTCTTTTCATCAGGACAAAATTGTTCATGATCTTTCTGATTTTATTAGGAATGGACGGCGTAAAATAACGTCCATTAATGGATGCATTAACTCCCTTTGTTAACAACGAATCAGTATTTTTGATAATCATGCTATGGTGACTTGGATCCAACTTCTTCTTCGAGCCATTGTTGGTAGGCGGTGAGTGTGTGATAAAGCTAGATTCGCACTTCTGGTCACCTGAATCTGCAGCTGTTACTGGGACATGTTTTATCAATTCATTATCATCATCATTGTTTGTACCAATTTTGCGTGAATGGTTCTCCCTTAGATAGTTGCTTCCCGATGGGGTGAAACTGGCTATTCGTTCGCTACTTTTGATGCGCATTACGTCGTCGATGCTGTCCTCTGGACATACACTACTCTTCTTCAAATCTGATCTGGTCAAATTAGAAGGATCTTGAGTTTTAGGGATATATATTTCATCTGTTTCACTGTTTGCTGATATAGTTGCACCTCTGTCTTCTATTTCTAACAATTTTGATGACTGAATTTGTACTGGTCTCATCACTGCAGCACAGACGAAGGCATTCAAACAAATTCCTCCCACTATGAGCAGAGTTCCGCGAAGGGTGTATTCATCTAGCAAAAATCGTATCGTAGGCGAAAACAAAAGAGTTCCCCCGCCGGAGCCCAACACCACTATACCATTTGCGAGGCCTAAACGTCTTTTGAAGTACTTTCCGGTTATGGACAAACTCGCTGCCATCCCAATCTGCGTACAAGCACCTGAAAAGAAATAATGCAAATGAGTATGCTTACAAATCACTGAAGATATATGAATCCAGAAAAAATGAAATAAATCTAAAGTTTCCATTAAAGGGAACGTAAACTCTGCGGTAAAACACCGTGGGAATTATACAAGAGTCCCGATAGATTTAAAAAATCGTGACAAATATTTTTTCTCATTTTTTTCCAATGAATGAGACAGACGCAAACATAGAAAATACCGTGATTCGGAATTTCTTGGGGGCGCCGCCATGTTTGTTTTGGGCAGGATTTTTATCCAATGGGAAAGCGTGAAATTCAGTTGTGCCGATAATCGCCTACGTCATCGGACATTCTCTGTGTCGAGATAACATGGCCGCATATGGTCGTTTTCATGCACTCCTCCGTTCACCGACTAACAGAGGCAATGTTATCGATTAGCTTTGATGTAGAATACAGCCTGATTCTAGCAGATATTCTACGATGTCGGGCTGCTCTGCATTTAACTGTCACAATGTACCAGGTAATCCCGACACGTCGCACTGTCATCCTCGTTCATGTTTGTAAGCTACGGTCTCGAATACTGCACCTCTGCCAATTGACGCGTTTTTACCTCCAGAGGCAGAAGAACTAGTGTCCACTGACGTCACGATTCTTCAAACATGGAGGCCTCTATGTTCGTCCAGTGTAACGAAGTTAAAACGTTTAGTACTGCTTTGAAAAAAGTGTAAAAAAAATATCTGATAAACGATTTGGATTCTATGAGGAAATAGCTTTAACTGGCCATGCACGTTTCACCAGAGTTTACGTTCCCTTTAACATCTATCTACTTTATTAAAGTCTCGCATGACACGGTTACCAGAGCCATGTATATATATTTGACTGTATCTCAGACATATAAACACAGCTTGCAAATAAGAATCGAGCAGCATATCTTGATCATGGATTCCGCCTCCACTCCCCCCCCCCCCTTTCCCGTTTGTAGTTTGTTTTGACGTTCTTGTCTGTAATAAAGATGAACTCTGGAAGGTTTGGACAGGAATATTATCGAATTTTGAAGATTTAAAATTATTCATTTCGTGATTATTGCACGAACGTACCTACAGCCGGACCTAACACAAATACAATGTGCTCTATCCGAGTGACAAATGATGTGGCGATAAACCCCAGGGCTCCAAACATCCCTGCTATAACAACGAGTGCCCTCTCGTGGACAATTCCTCCAAAAGCTGTACTCACAAGTATGGCTGAAACGATATAATCACTGTAGGCGTTCTGAAAGGATGTGTGTTGAGCATACAGTTGAATCCGTGAAGCATTAATCATACCGAAACAATTAAGATGAAGTTGTTTCCATGTTGTTCATCGACAGATCTTGTTGGCTCCTTGGGGAATTTGACCACGTTTGCCTTGCACGAAAAATATTGTTCATATATAGATGTTATTTGATTATTTTCCTGAATCATTGCTGGTCGTAACATGCGGATGAGTTATCTCCAGACGACATGGAAATTCGCCAGTTGGTAATGAATGTCGGACCGGACAGCTTTTATTCATATCAGAATAAATATGACATAATGTCATGTTAGCAACGAACCAAGATAGACTATCACAATTTGCATGCAAAATCTAAAATATGGCGTACATAAAGCTATTGCAATGAAATTTTTCATATATTGTGGAGATTACGATATCAAGGGATGGCACAAATTATAATTGTATAGTCTCTATTGAATAAATCATACCACCACTCTACGCTTGTCAGTTTTCTCGATTTGGTCATATATATATCCCACAAAAAAGCCCTAATTCAATCACGAAGTACATTTAGCAAAGTTCCCTATAATTGGCGTCTCATTCCACGTTTTCATTTTTCACTATAAAATTGCGAATGATTATAGAGCATCCCTCAAAGGTTTATAATGTCTGGTGCACCATAGCTTGGCATCAATAAACGGCTCGCACGTGCTCACCTGTAACAGAAAATGCTATGCCGGAGTTCATGAATAGGAGAGAGGACATGGAGGCTGAAGCGTCGAAAACTTCCATTAGCTCTACAAGAATGATTCCAAGCGCACCATAGATTCCTGACCCCAACATTAGAGCCACCATGGACGCTGAAAGAAATGTGATGAAGACAATTTGTAACTGACGTGATGCGGGTGATAACAGGACGAAATACACGCAATTTGGTGAGAGACGTGTGAAATGGACAATGGACCAAGTATAATACTAGAATATAACAGCTTTAATAATGCGTAATGTGAGGCTGTCATCGTTATTGTAAATGCATTGTGTCACCAAAAATGGTATGTTTTCCCCGATGTTGGCTTCAATATTTCATTTATATTACACCATTATATCTGAGAGTGTTTTCTAGTTGTACTCGTCGTGATGTTCCGTTATATTCGTAATGCCAAGAGCTGCGTCCCGTAGACAATAAATTAAAGGACTGATACTGGAAAGGACAGAATTTATCGGAATAATGCGAAAGTTTGAAATAAACTGTGGGCTGGTTGGGCTTTGTGTGACATACCGCCAGCTCTCAAGTATACGATTTCATGATGGAGTCACTAACCAATTAATGGCGTGCCATTCGATGACAGTATAGACTCGAAGGAAATTTGGACAGATTTCTTCAATTCGGAACGGTTCATCATAACCATAGAGTCAGATCTCATCTCACGGAGCATGATCAATTGAAACAAGACATACGGATAACTATCAATAAACTGATCCAGCAAATCACTCGGATTCAACTTACCTATAGAAACGACCCATGCCCATCCTTTATCAGGAGATTTGTACATATACGGTATGTCAGCTGTGTCAAAGGTTCCCCGTTTTCTTTCTTCGTCTTGGAAATCCTCCGTTGCCATTTTCGGAACTGGGGACAACCGAACCAATGCGGACAGCGGCCTGCTCAATTGGTACGTTTGCACTTTATACACGAATAAACAGTATATAACTCAAACGAAATTTATACCTGGCGGGTATTCATGCACACGCCCCAAAGTTGGAAAGTAGGGACAACGCCGGTTTTATCAGATCCATTTGAGCACGAACTGTCTGCTTCGAATTATATCGTACCATGCCTTGCATTTATTCATAGAGGTGCGTAAACAAGAAAGTAGATTTTGTTTATCCACTTAGATGGATGGATGGATGGATGTACTTGGGCACTCCATCGCACCGATGAAAGTAGTTTAATTGCGATTAACAAGTACACATGCGAAGCAGATGAATTTCCTTTAAAACTTCGAAGAATTAAACTCTCACTGCAATATATCACAAAATTGCGATCAAATCACACGAATCCTGCATATAACTGTGTTTTCAAACCTCAGTTGGTGGATCTCTATTTAAAGAAACCCTCCTTTATTCCGCCTCTTGTAATTCGTGTGAAACCACACATTGTAGCAGCTGGTATTAAGCTTAGTCAGATTTTGCCTTATAGGCTCTTGCCTATTCCGCCATGGCAGTGTGCTCAACCAGAAGTGGATATCACACTAACGATATATAAAAAGGCTAACACGAGCCAGCTCTTGTGTACAAAAGAATTTGGTCTGTTGAACGAAAAATGTAGGTCACGTCAGGCTATTTATACAGATAGTTCTAAATGACGATGAGAGAGTAGCATGTGCTACACGAAGGACCTATAGGTGATGCGGTAAATATTTGTGCAAGGTAACAGCAGGAGAAAATATATATACACAATATGCGAACGTTCTAGCTCGATTGCGTTATGACTATAGTTATGAGATGAAATTGAAATCCGCAGCATATGCTATTTCGTGAATAAAGGGGGTAAATCGAGTCTATTAAACACAAATCTGGACACGAAGGACCCCTTGGACCAAAACGTCATTTAACCTGGTCAAATGCGGTGGCATTATATCTTCATTGCTGGGAAATCGTTTTGGCCCAAAGGGTCCTTCGTGTCTAAATGTGTGTTTGAATGACTCGATTTAGACCCTTTTTCACGAAATAGCACATGCTGTAAATTTTAATTTAATGACATAAGTAGAATCATAACGCAATCCAGCTTAGAGCTTTCCCTTATTGTGTACACATATTTCCTCTTGCCGTTACATTAAAACACAATTATTCTTAAGACATTTTATTTTTTCGATTTCAACCGCACTAAGTATAGGCCAAAATCCCGCCGTATCGTACCATTTCCTTTGGACCAACAATGTATACATATCAGCGCGTTGGAAGCTTAACGCTAAACGCGAGAATATGCAAACTGGTAATGGCCTATCTGATTCTCGATATTAACACGTCAGGCCTAATTCATTGTGTGATTTAATGGTCGCAGATGATGTATTCGTCCGCAATCAATCCTTACCCATATGTTAGAGTGAATATCGGCGCATTGAAGGATCACGATTGTTATACCGAATGAATACTTGACAGTAATAATGATTTTACTGTATATCAAGATGAGGTTGATCCTGTTGGAATCCCATATTGCGATTTCAGACCCCCTATCTGTACTTATGTGAGACGGATGTTTCAATCTTTATGGGATGCTGTAAATAATAACAAACTTCATGAGTTAAAAAAAACCTGTAGACTATACTCATCTGAACAGCCAGAAACGTTTCGATCAAACCATGATCACGCGATGTAGAATCGGCCATACATGATTAACTCACGAACATTTACTAAAAAAAAGTCAGTCCCTGGGTGTATTCCATGCCATGAAGATCTCACGGTGAAACATATTCTTATCGAATGCATAGATTTTAACCCTGCCTGGCCTTGGTGGGGGGCATAGCGCCCCCCCCCCCATGTTGTTTTTTTGCTCCTATCTCCGGAACGACGAAAAATTGAGAGCTGAAACTTGGTGACTTTTCCGATTATCATATTGGGGTCATTTTAAGCCTATTTGCATGACCCCCCGAGCAGAGGATCATAGGTAAATTCAAAATGGCGGCCAGATGGGGTACCAGAAAAGTGATTTTTTCGTCATATTTCTTCAAAAATTTTGCTTTTCTGTATGGAAAGTGGGTAAAATCTATTTTATTTCATATCAGATTATTATTTACTAATTTATCATGCAGTTTTTGCGAAGAAAAAGTAAAAATAAAAAAATCGAAAATTCTGACCAAAAATGGTCCAAAAATGCTCTTTTTGAAAATGACGTCACAGTGACGTCATTATGGCGGCCATCGTGGATTTTTTGCATTTTCTGGTAGAGCTTGACTCACTGATATAGTGTGGTAAGGTTCAGCCCTCTAGCCTTAGCGATAGATTGTAAGAGATGCTTTTTATCGAGCGACTACTTTGGAAGATCTTTTTAATCGGGTGAGGGAGGATTGCATCTTGGGTTATTTGAGAGATTTGAGGTTTGTTGCATAAGTTTTAATGTGTGTATGTTTTAATGCATTTTATTAGCTTGAGTACTTGGAATTTTGTTTGATCGTCGCTACATAGCTGAAATATTGCTGAACACGACATTAAACCTTAATTCTCTCCCGCTCTCTCTCTCTCAAGATTTCATGTTGTCTTATCGTTTAGATGATAAATGTTGACCTCGATCCTCTAGATAACGTCTTTTTTGAATTTGGTGCTAATACTGTTATATGGATATGGAATAGGTCTTTGGATTATGGACGCGGATATTCTTTAATGGACGACGGACTAGACGCTTGTATTCTGGTTTAAAAATATGTCCTTCAGTTCTCGAATCGTCGTGGTATTTAGCACGTATTTAGTACATTCGACCATAACAGACATACCAGTTAATTGAAGACGACTGCCTATGTATCCGATTCGTCTGTCACCTGAAACAAAATGGACATTTTAATACTAAATTCGAATACTCGACCGTGACCAATACCTTCAAAAGCAATGTGCAACAGGAAATGAGAAATAACCTACGTGTATATCAGTCATAAATTAATTTGATCAACGCGAAAATCATACATTCATACATGTATGTCTTCGAACACCCTTGTATAATGCCAATATCATATTTGTTATAACTTCCTGGTCATTTTGCATATCCCGACCGAAAAGAGAAGTTTGCTCTCGTGAACGTAATTCAATTTCAGTACGGTACATGTTGCTCTCTGAAAGCCCTCACGTACCGTAAGAACAGAACAGTAAGCATAAACCGTGAAAGCAAACCGTGAAAGCACCAGTTTTGCGCACTTTTATCGAGGACAACGAATTGGACCCCTGCCGAGGTTGTTTGGAAAATAGTCATATTCGTACGCGCGCCGTCAGAGAAACATGAGCGCACTTCCGTCGAAACAACGTAGTTACTCCCCTTGTTTGCTTACAAATGCCAGTATCGTCGAGCCTTTGTCTAAATTATAACATTTTAATCTAACAGCTTTCTCGCAACTCTTCAGCAATATATGCTCTATGAACTATATGCTATCTATACCAATTACATATAATTGCTATATAAAAATACAAACATTTCGGCGGGTGGTTGGGTGGGTACAGGTTCCTGTTGTCTCAACGCATTTTGCTGAGAAGGAACAGGAACTTGATGTCTAGCACTGTAATGTCATTTGTCTTTATTGCACCATGTAAGTGTCCTGTCTGTGTCTTGTGTGCTGTCCTCAGAGTTTTATAGGGTGGATGGAGGCTGTCTGGTTCCATGCTGCTTCAAAGGCTTTTTCTTTGAAGTAGCAGGAACACAACTGGGCTGGGTGGTGCTTAGTTGGTTCGTCGTGATATAGCTGAAATATTGTTGAAAGCGACGTTAAATTCTATTCACTCACTCACTCAAAATTACGACGGTGTATTTGTGCGTAGCGGGGCGTGTGTTTGTGAGGGATGGGACAACCAACACATTTTCCCATTTGATTATTTCAGTAACTGATTGATGACCATTACCTGTGGCATAGGCTGAAGGACATATAATATAATAAAAAACATCACACATTTCGCTGTTTTGACTTTACCATCACTTCTAGCACTCAATTTAATGAAAATCGATGAGAAATAACCGCAGTATGCATGATAATTTAGGAGGTCGGAAAGTTTTGACTATTTTCTTTTGAATCTACAGCTACGGGGGAACGCTGGGTGCGGATGGGTCATTAAACTGGCGTGTCACGAGGGGAATAAGGCTATACCATAATTTGAGTATTCAAATGAAAGTGGGCCTTCTCTCTCGTCGACTTTTTACCATTTCGACATCGTAAAAATCTCTTTCTGGAGAATAATATTCCAGTGGTACCTGCATATGGCATATACATATCTCGCCTAGTAGCATTTGCTAGATCCAGTGTTAAATGTGACGATTTTAATCAACGTCACAAAATATTGTTGCAGAAACTTATAAAACAAGTCTATACCACCAAGCGCCTCCACTCAAAGTTTCTCAAATTTGGCGATACATAACGCATATTGATAGCAAAATAAGAGCGTAGCATGCAAGATCTATGGCGTTACGTTTCATAACTTGTGTCTAATTCCGCTTAACCAGGGGTTAGGGGCCGTATGAACCAAAGCACTTCAAGATCCTCATGGTGCTCATATGAACACACGCAATCAAAGCGTGACTGAGATACATCATTCTCTAGATGATGACTTTACATCGAATATTATGGATAAAGAATACTGATGAGCGATACGGATTTGATATTTTTGGAACATCATGATGTCTGGCTGGCTTCATTGAAAACTGTTGACCGCTTCTCTCTTGCAGGAAACTAGTCTATGTTTATGTATACTATGTTTGTCTTTTTGAATTTGTTGCTAAAACTGTTGTATGAATATGGAATAGGTCGCGGATATTCTTTAATGGACGACGGCTGAATTATGAATGACGGACCTGACGCTTGTAATTCCCACCAAATATATGTTGGTAGACTTTTAGAATGTTGTTCTTGAGGCCTAATAGAAATGCATACCAATGCAATAAATTTTGTTGCAATTTGTTATGGGTCACACTACTGTTTAACTGGAATAATAGGCAGTATTACAAGGACAAGATTTTACAAGGAAATTTTGTTAATCAAGTCAGCCATCCCAGAAAGTTGCAAGTAAAAACTTGATTTCTTTTGTCACCACCTACAACCTTAACAATATCAACGTTTTCCCCATTATGAAGTAATATGTTAACCCTATCTGAACTTGGGGCCATTACCCACTACCACATTGTCTCCCTTATCTCCGGAACGACTGAAAAATGAAGGCAGACATTCCGCGTATTTTTAGTAAATCATATTGGGGTCATTTTGAGCGTATTTGCATAACCCCCGAGTAGAGTATCATGGGTAAAATCAAGATAGCGGCCATGTGGTGATTTTCTTCGAGGGAAATGGGTCAAATCTTTTATTTCACATCAAACTATTATTTACTAATTTATCATGCAGTTTTTGCAAAGAAATTATATTAAAACAATTGGAAAATCTGACCGACAAACAACCAAAAATGGCTATTTCGAAGATGACGTCACTGTGACGTCATCAAAGCAGCCATCGTGAATATTTTGTCACATTTTCTGATAGAATTTGATCCAAGGATATAATGTGGTAAATTTCAGCCCCCCCCCCCCACTAAAAGGGTAAGAAAAATATTTAGTGTGGGGCGAAATGACCTGGGCAGGTCCAAAAAAGCTTAGGCCAGACAGGGTTAAGTCGGCTGACTAATTAAAAGCCCTCGAACTCGACTACGATCAAGATTAAGAGATAGACTGGAACCTTCAGCAAAACTTTGACACGGGCTCAGTTTCCAGACACTCGATTGGAGATACGAGTCTCCAAATATGAAAAATCAAAGTGTAGTGCACATATTCATATTTTAGCGGGACCAAGTAACGAGTTCACAGATCAAGATACCGATTTTAAGGTCAAATTCAATATGTCGTGTGATGCCAAAATATGTTTTCTACGTTCTTTTCTGTGCGAACTGCGGATAATAGTATGTCGGGCAAACAACTGATTTACGTCCAATATTAACTGTATACAAACAACAGCTTAATAATACGAGCCGTTGCTTTCTTTTAGTGAGCCGGCATATTAGAGAATGTGCATTACACTTAACTCTGTCTTTCTAAGGTTTTTTCTTTTTACTTTAAAGCCCAATAGAATCTGTTGTTTTTTATAGTTCATATGGCTGCATAATGTTTCGTGCGGATGTAACGTAAATGTTTATTTAAATATATCAATATATTTGACATTTGTATATTATCTATTTCAAACTATTTTATACATACTTGATAAAGGTCCCGGCCAGACGGTCGAAGGCTCATGGCTTGAATTGCGTTTAGTTGAAGAAGCTCAGAGGTTTTAGTATTTTCGAAGATCCCACGTATGTGTCTATACGTCATGTCGTGGATTTGTTGTTTTTGACAATATATACACTATACGGTATATAAATCATCCCATTACTTCTGTACAATATTCCTTGAAAAGAACACAAAGTTCGAAACTGCAATCGGAATATAATAATGTAGAAATTGAAGAAGGTTGTCTGTTATTTCTCTCCTATACCACTTCTCCACATCAGAAGACCAAATTTTGTATACCTTTTTTTTACACCATGAACAAGCAAATGTATACAAGATGCATACCTACATGTACAGGTAACAAGGTGGGCTTTTAGTATACTTGGCATCCTACAGATTTCAGTACAGATCCTGGGAACAAATGCTTAACAATTTATTCATGATGCCCCATTCTACAAACCACAAAGTTACACATGACCCTCCCCCCCAACCCTTCTCCGAGTTACACGTGTCACTTCCTAAATTCCACTGGTCTTCCCCTCCCTCGAGATAAATTATTAATGGTCCCTTAGTCTGTGTCCAAATTTAAGATTAGGACTTGATTGTGGAACATGGAAAGAGAATGGTTAGAAAAGGTCAGATTCGTATTTGCACAGTTTTGTGAGAAAATATGCACATGTACATGCAGTGGTCGGATGTACACGTATTTTGTTATATATCATTTCCCACTGTATTGAAGGGATGAATTACAACACATATAACGAAAGTGGGAAGAGGTGACGACATACTGACAGAACCACCTACAGATAGCCCTACAGGCACATCAAATTTAGATTTATATCTCTATAAAAATGAAGCGGGCATTCTCTCTCGTCGACATCGTAAACTATCCCTTTCTGGACAGTAATATTCCAGTGGGATCTGCATATGGCGTATACATATCTCGCCTAGTAGCATTTGCTAGATCCTGTGTTAAATGTGACGATTATAATCAACGTCACAAACATTGTTGAAGAAACTTATAAAACAGGGCTATTGCATCAAGCGCCTCCACTCAATTTGGCGATACATATCGCATGCTGATAGCAAAATACGAGCGTAGCGTGCAAGATCTATGGCGTTACGTTTCGTAACTTGTGTCTAATTCCGCTTAACCCGGGGCTAGGGCCGTATGAACCCATGTACTTCAAGATCCTCACGGTGCTCATATAAACTGCCACAATCAACGCGTGACTGAGATACATCATTCTCTAGATGACGACTTTACAACGATTATTATGGATTATGAATACTGATCAGCGATATGGATTTGGCATCATTGAAAACTGTTGACCGCTTCTCCCTTGCAGGAAACTAGCCTATGTTTATGTGTACTATGATTATCTTTTTGAATTTGGTGCTAATACTGTTATATGGAATATGGAATAGGTCTTTGGATTATGGACGCGGATATTATTAAATGGACGACGGCTGAATTATGAATGACGGACTAGACACTTGTAACATGACTTCACAGTATAGTCTTCTGGTTAACCTATTCTAAAGCACATACCAAGAATCTAACGATTCGTGATATGTGTTGTATTTGAGGTACGCTTTTATTGTACCTGTTCATGTGGCAACTTGGATGACTTGACCACACGGCCCCTAGCACCGGCACAAGTGCGATTAGATACAAATCTAGAGAGCTATGATGGAAATGCTCTGACAACTCGTATATTGGTAATTGGTGAGCTGTGACAACTCGTACACTGGGAATTGGTAGGCTGTGTCGTCGTCAGATGAAAATGACGTCATTTAACACAAAAGACTAGTCTGTAAGGCCCGATGTCGACCCAGCATCAACCTCCCACAATGCCAACATATATCAAAGACCGAAAGGTATGTACAGGGGGCGGGCCTTGGAGACGAAACGTCCTCCAGCAAAATCGCGCCATATACAGGAAAAATTACAACACATATAAGGGAAGTGCTCACTGCCGGAACTCATTTTTCCTTTAATTTTAGTGTTGACAGCCTCAGTGGTTTATTCTTTCTTGTTTATTCTTTCTTGTTAAATTCTCTGTTGTTATTTTCACATAAACAGTCTTTTGAAGGCCCACATAGTCATTTAGCAAAGTTTTTATAATTCACCTGTATTATAGAGGAGTCTTAATATTCTTTGGCTAGAATGCGTTTTATTTATGACAGCTATGGAAGACCGTAAGATCGTCATTATACCAAACTGACCTCAGTTCATAAAGTTAATGTCTCTTGTGTTGAGAAATACAGCGCTCACCTTAGGAACTGTGAGGACAACTCTCTCTCATAGAGTAGTAAAGCTGCAAACGACTTATTGCAGTAAAAAGCACAACAGGTCTAATGTAGCTGTGATGCATATGAACTTTGGTCTGAGATGAAAGTTCGGTAAGCAAACCCCGAATACTTTCTGATTCATGTTTCAGTCATGTCCAGGGTGATAATTAATTATCATTCAGATACCAAAAGGATGGACACTAGCACTGGGCCAATTATCCTTCCCTTTCGACTCATGCTTCCCAATTCCACTTAAGTTGGTGATAGGAGATGAGGCCGCGCCATTGTAGGCGACCGTCCAAAATCGAAGCATGACTGAGATACAGAGACACAAATGCATCAAAGACTCACTCGTGTTGGGTGAATCCTTGTCAAAGTACGACGTTCTCTGTTCCCACCACCATTGTTTGTTATCCCTTATGTGATAGTGTGACAAAGTGATACGCTCCCTTAGCATCTGCAAAATTCCCTTTCAAAATGTTGATTTTACTGGTGATGTCACCTCATAAACAGTTAGATACAGTCCATCGAATACGATCAATTAGGCATGCCTTTTGCATGTGAAAGTAAACGAAACATTAATTATTTTTGAAGCGACTAAAAACGTCAAACTTAGGAAAAACAATTTTAACATGGACCCAAAAAACATTCCCAAAAGATGACTTGAGGGAAGGTGCCCATATACCAAAGTGGAAAGAATCCGTCCAGGTCTTCAAAATTTACTGTCCGGAAATGCAATTTTACCTTGGCCCACAAGTGGGGCCATCTATAGGCGGCTTGGCACGAAAAAAACAATCCCAACCGAGATCTCCAGGCAAAACCCTCTGACATTGGAAATAAATTGAATATGTTCAGTTTTACCAAAATGTTAACTTGGCCCACAGGTGGCGCCATCTATAAGCACATCAACATGAGAAAACAATCCCAAGCGAGACCTTCAGGCAAGGTACCCATATACCAAATTTGGGAAGAATCCATTCAAGTTCTTAAATGTTATTGCTCGCAAACATACTTATAAATTAGCCCACAGGTGGCACCACCTATATGTTGATCGGCATGAAAAACAATGCCAACCGAGATATTGAGGTGAGGTACCCACATCTCAGGTGATGCCACCTTTACTCGAGTTGACACGAAAACAATCTCAAGCCAGATGTTGAGGCAAGGTACCCACATTCCAAATTTGGAATGAGCAAGAATCCTTAAGGTTTTCAAAAGTTATTGTCTGGAAATGTAATTTTAACTTGACCCCAGGTGCCGCCACCTGGAGTCGGATTGGCACGAAAAACGTTCACAAGCCAGATCTTGAGGCATGGGACCATCTTACCAAATTCGAAACCATGGGGCTCTGCCTGATAAAACATTGCAGACTACACACAAATTTCAACTTTCTGCCAAGAAAATTAGATACATAATCTCAAACGCAATATATGAGGGTCCGGCGAGAGTCAGTTTTGTTGATGGCGGGTGGGGTTGGTGCCTGTGGATAGGGCATACTCCCTGGGGAATATATGAGAGTATAGGGTCGGGCGAGGCTTAGTTTATGAGATAGAGGGTGAGACTTGGCGTCCCGGGGATGGGGACATGCTCTCGAATGTAGTGGTAGGTGTGCTGACATGAAAGGCATGCAAAGCTCCCTGCACAAGTAACAACCACACTGACAACTGCATGCTGAAAAAGGGGGGAAAAGGGAAATTTGCATATAAGGAAATGTGTAGATGAAAACCCAGTTCCCAGTTTCGGACAGCACTGGAAAACAATAGGTGTCTATTTTCAATAGGTGAAAACTCTAGGAAACAAGCCTATGTTTATGTATACTATGATTGTCTTTTTGAATTTGGTGCTAATACTGTTATATGGAATATGGAATAGGTCTTTGGATTATGGACGCGGATATTCTCTAATGGACGACGGCTGAATTATGAATGACGGACTAGACGCTTGTAATTCCCCTAGACAGGACCAATATGCAACACAAATTTGAAGTTGTTTGACAAAGAGATTAAAAAGTTATCCGACGGAAAAGAAAAGTGAGGAAAAGAAGAAGCGAAAGAAAAAGCTGGCAAACACATACATGTAAGGCGTTCCTGGAGATGCCTAATTACAAACCAATTACTCCCCGTTGGCAATTTTTGCTGATGCGATGATAGCATTTATGGTGCCAGAAGTCACATCTGGGGCTAATACGCGAGACTGATAATACAGTCTGTCAATAAAACAGCGCTGAAATTGACTTTCTATATGGTTAACCCAGTCCCTCCGAAGAAGTGAATATGAATCACGTTAATTACGGCAAACTTCTTTGCATAATGGTGGTTTCTTGGCAAATTGATCTCTTTTACTGGTCGAATCATCCAGCAACCGTCATGCATACATGTCTTATGGTATAAAACAATATCTAAATCACTGTACCATGCATCTGACTGATAGACATGTTCAAGAGCATTACATTGTTGCTGCGTGTAGCTTCGTCCGAGCGACAAAAATCCTCATGATCATATCAGCACCATTGAGGATTTACCTTGTTGCCGGGCAATTTTGCCAGTTTTGCTAAAAACTGATAAGATTTGCGTTTGATATCATGGGGTTTGGGGGTTGAAATCAGAGAATTGGTGTACTACCAAATTATACCATAATGCCTCGCATCCATGAATGTGTAATCACCTTAAAATAAAACCAGAACAATAATATAGCAAGTAAAAAATATGCAGCCAAAATTAGTGTTCCTTTACGAAGATTTTACAATGAAATAATTGCCTTTCCTTATTTGACCTCTCATGACCTCTATGACCTAAACATGATCGTTAAGTTCAAAAGATAAAATCTTATCCGATTACATCATAATCCCCACAACATGTGGAGTTGAATGGCAGCTTTTAACACGCGACGCCATTAAAAAGTTTTCTAGTCATCTTTTAGTTCGATGGCTGGCACACGATATCACATGACTGTGATTTTTTGGCTTGCTGGGATTGCATTTCAAATTTTTAAGATATTTTGAACGTGACAATAATCCTAATATAAAAACACCTCCATATAATTGATTCTCTAGATGGTCATATCACAGCAGTAAAACAGATCTTATACAGGCGAAGGCATGAAAGGTCTACGACTACCACCTTCAGGTATTTACAGCCAGACAGAGGAGGACATATATTTCTCGAATCAGTGACCAAGTGGCATGAGACAAAACACAAGTATCGAATGTGTAGCGTGCAAATGAATAACCCATCAGTGGGCTCACCATAATATAACTGGATAAATCATGCGTGGTGGTAGCTACATATACTCACATTATTATCTTTGCGTGAAACACTTCATGGTTTCAAGTAATGTAAACTGATGATGAAGATCAAGGCAAAGAAAGGAAGAGAAGTGAAGAACAATCAACGGTAAGGGCGCGGATGGAGCAGAGTACGGAAAATCCGTATATGTAATCCCGATAAAGGCTTGGCATGGGTAGTTGCTATAGGTGAGTTTTAATCCGCCCTGGTCCTGACTGTACGAACCTGTTCTTCATATCTATCCATATCGACCCAGTGTCAGTTCCGACCCAGTTCCCAAAACATTTCACGCGAAATCTTAAACAGTTGGTGCATTCGATCAAGTTGATCAACCTTTCAATCATGGCTATATTATATTATGTATTCATTGATTTTGTTAGGCGATAGCTTTGTAGACCCGCTCCATACACACGACTGCATCGGTTTAAGTGCAAACGCCCATGACCCGCTATCACAAAAAACAACGTCGTCTGCCAGCGCTTCCTATCAAAGTTTGGTGTTTTGTTTCTGACATATAGTTATTATCTAGTCAGTGCGAAACCACCACCATCCATAGATGGCCAAGCTGGGTCGTACCATGGCCTAAACAGGTCTTGTGAACGCGTTCACTAGGTAAATTCGTACATGTAACTCGAGTGCTGATCAGTACTGGTTTCCTTCCATCTTCTATTTAGAGGTAATACAAGTACCAGCGATTTAACGTTTTTTTCGATTGTTTGGACGCTTACGAGCCATCGGAGATATCTCAGTGTCCAATTTATCTTGCCAATATCATCAGCTCAATCACCAACCCGCATTCTTTAGAGGCAAATGTTAACTTATGAGGTGAAGACTTGCAAAACGAAATGTCCAGCTAGGACTCTATTTTGGGGGGAAAGATAGCATGTTGGCGATTGCATTTGTGTATATCTAGGTCAATGTCAAAACGAGGCTGGATCGGAACTGGCGACAGTGGGTCGGAACTGGCACCTCTCGTTAAGAAATGTAACCTTATATTCTCTACAATTCATTTGATCCCCAGCTAAGTTATTTTGATAATAAATCCCCTAGACCCTGATAATGGTTTTGTCAATCAAACCATTTCCATTTGAAACAGAAGAAACTTTCACGCGCCTTGTCTGTATCAGCTTGGCAAATTTATACACCACTCGTAATATACTAGAGTTTGCTCAAAATTTGATTTGTAGGGGCATTTGTAAAAGGTTGCCGTCATGTTTGAGCACAATTGCGGCCTGCCGGTTACCTATAATTTAGACGCCTAAAATTTGAACAAGCAGCCAGAGGATGCTAAGTCCCCAGCCGAAATGGCAGCAACATTTTTTAGCAGTGTTGGTCTCGGGGGATATACATGAGGGAGGCAACTGCTACTTCATAGGCGTTGGATGCGGAAGGGTCTTTCTGCCTTCCCAAGTTTTAAAACTCAGAACGGTTGACTGAACGTTGATTGCTTCTGTAATATAGTTTCCATGCAGTGAAGCATGGAAATTATGTAACCGAGAAGCAACCCCAAGTGACATCTCAAGGCATATTATCTGCAAACCAAATTTGATGAGAAGCTGAATGCATCCTCAACCTATTGTCCGGAAACCAAATTTTAAATTTGCCACCAGGTGTCACCACCTGTAGGTGCAAGTGGGCAAAACGCAATCCCAAGCATCATCTCATGACATGGTACATGTATCAGCATACGAACTTTGGGAAGAATCTGAAGAGGTGCCTTAAAGTTATTGCCCAGAAACCAAATTTAGATTTGTAGGCGCAAGTGTGCGAAACACAATCTGAAGTGACATCTTACGGCATATGAATACCAAATTTGAGAATAATCTGATGAGCAGTTGTCAAATTATTGCCAGAAACAAATTTTCGATTTTTCCACCAGGTGTCGCCACCAGTATGCAGAAGCAGGCGAAATGCAATCCCAAGGGACATATCATGGCATGGTATCTGAATACCAAATTGGAGAAAAATCCGATGAGCGAAATCAAATTTAGATTTGACACGAGGTGATGCTACATGTAGGCGCAAGTGGGCGAAACACCAAACTTTCGGAACTCAGTTGTAATTAATATAATAAGTTACACGTGTGGACACAAATGATTCGTACAGAAGCTTTAGGGTAAATCATATGATGTGAAATACAATTATTTTATAGCAAAATTGAAGGAAATGTTGTCCTTCATTTAATATGACACGAAATAAAAAATAAAAAAAACCCAGGGGTTTGGTATTCCACAGTATACATCTGAAATAAAATATGGTTGTGCAAAAGCTTTAGGGTAAATCATATGATGTGGAATACAATTATTTGATAGCAAAATTGAAGGAAATGTTGTCCTTCGTTTAAGATGACACGAAAAAAAAAAAAACAGGGGTTCGGGACTGGGGGGAAATCCCGCCAGTTATTTCATATTATATTTCTGAAATAAAATATGGTTTATGCAAAAGCTTTAGGGTACATCATATGATGTGGAATAGAATGATTTGATAGCAAAATTGAAGAAAATGTTGTCCTTCATTTACGGCGACACGAAATTCAAAACTAACAGGGGTTTGGTACTGCCGGAATTCCCCCGCCAGTTATTTCATATTATACTTCTGAAATAAAATATGGTTCCTGCAAAAGCTTTAGTGTAAATCATATGATGTGGAATAGAAGGACTGGACAGCAAAATTTAAGGAAATGGTGTCCGTCATTTAAAGCGACATGAAATTCAAAACTAACAGCGAGAAGCGGAAGAAAGAAGAGAATGACAAACACATAAGGCATCCGGATGCCTAATTAAACAAAGTATTTGAAGTTATCGCTTGTGAAGAATTAGAATGGAAACCATGGACATGCACAGAAGATTGGAACAAGACCCAGTGGCACCACCTTCAGGTTGATCTTGCTGAAACGCAATACCAACCCACGTCTGGTCACAAAGAGTGTGTATGCTAAATTTCGAAGGAATCCGACAAAGCTTTTGGAAGTTATCGTCCGTGAAGAATTTGAACAGACAGACACAAAGAGAGCAAGACCCATTTCAACTGGAACGGACACGAAGAAGCGAAACTCAGTGACGCCACCTTCAGACAGATGTTGCTGAAATGCAGTAGCAACGAGTGTCTTGTCGCAAGATATGTGTATGCCGAATTTCGGGAGAATCCGACAAAGCATTTGGACGTCATCACTTGTGAAAAATTTTAACAGGTGTCCACGGACACAAAGAAGCAAGACCCATTTTGACCCAGTGGCGCCACCTTCAGACAGATGTTGCTGAAATGCATTACCAACTGGCGTCTTGTCGCAAGGAATGCATATGCCGAATTTCGAAACACTCCACAAAGCGTTAGGAAGTTATCGCTTGCGAAAAGTTCAGACAGGCATGCACGGACGTACACGGACATCCACGGACACAAAGAAGCAAGAACCATTTTAAAGTCCCCGGCCGTGTTGCGGCGGGGGACAATAACAATTAAAATATTATTAGTATTTGGAAAATTTCACTTTGTGGAACCAAGTCATTCTAATGTAAGTGTCAAAAATTAGTATTATTATTATTTTTTTGGAAATAAACACTGCTATGGCAATATTCTTAATCATTGATGTCATATGTGTCGGGCCTTGTAATTTTATGGGGCTCATCAGCCCAGGTCCCAAGATTTATTAACCCAGTAAACAACAATCAATCCAAATCAATGTGTGGGTACAGCTTTTAAATTGAGATCAGCTGTTAGGAATAAATCCACCCTGTTGTCCGCCATAAGCAGACCTATCAACCTGGTGCAATTTTTGTCCCCCTGGTCCTGTATCATGGTACATGTACAGTCCTAACGATTTGAAAAATGGTCTCAGCGAAACTCAGTGGCGCCACCTTCAGGCAAATGTTACTGAAATGCAGTACACAACAGCGTCTTCTCACAAGGAATGCGTATGCCGAATTTCAGGAGAATCCAACAAAGCATTTGGAAGTTATCGCTTGTAAAGAATTCAAACTGACATCCCCGGACACAAAGAACCAAGATCCATTTTGACCCAGTGGCGCCACCTTCAGGCAGATGTTGCTGAAATGCAATACCGACTGGCGTCTTGTCGCAAGGAATGCGTATGCCGAATTTCGGAACAATCCAACAAAGCGTTAGGAATTAGTTATCGCTTGCGAAAAATTCGAACAAACATGCACGGACGTACACGGACATCCACGGACACAAAGAAGCAACCCAGTGGCGCCACCTTCAGGCAGATGTTGCTGAAATGCAACACCGAATAGCGTCTTGTCGCAAGGAATGCATATGCCGAATTTCAGAACAATCCAACAAAGCATTAGGAAGTTATCGCTTCGAACACACATGCACGGACGTACACGGACATCCACGGACACAAAGAAGCAAGAACCATTTTAAAGTCCCCGGCCGCGTTGCGGCGGGGGACAAAAATCTAAAATGGCCCTCAAAATGACTTAATTGAAATGTGTGGCCCAGAACCCCATGTGTGTTATCCTTTGACTTAGAAGACTGAAATGTTCCACATTACATGGTTGGATCAAGTCCTATCACAAAATGTAAAACATTAATTCCATAATGGCCTCTATATTGATGGTATATTATCGTCATATTTTAGTTTTTGTATTTAGATTTTACCAATCGTTTATTTTTTCACTTAACAAGCTGCATGATAAATTAGGAAATAATTGTCTTGTGTGGAATAATATAGTTTGGGAAATTTTATATTGAAAGAGGCAAAACAATTTTGAGACAAACGAGGAAAACAATTTTTCATTTACATTTGCATGTGCACAATTTTGAATTTTCCCATAATCCTTTGCTTGGGGGT
Source organism: Hanleya hanleyi (assembly GCA_036873755.1). Classification (NCBI taxonomy): domain Eukaryota; kingdom Metazoa; phylum Mollusca; class Polyplacophora; order Lepidopleurida; family Hanleyidae; genus Hanleya; species Hanleya hanleyi. The sequence continues at coordinate 42,406 of JAVTVY010011581.1, forward strand.
CATGCAAACCAGCCCCAGTATGATAACCTATTAAGTTGACAGGTTTCGTCTGTTATTGTTGCTTCTCCATGGAGATGGGATAAAATGTTAGGTTGGAAGAGGCGAGGCAATGGAGATAACTTGGGCGAGATCCAGAGAAGACGCAAAAATAAGAGCCCATCATTGGGGCAAATTTTTGTTCCGAACGCAATTCTCCATTTTACCCCTGGGGCGCCCATCCCAAAATTAGGTGTAATTGTCGAAAGCATATCAGGATACAAGTAACGAAAATAGTGTGAATTTGAGAACTACATATTTCCAGAGGCCAAGGTCAAATTTAACTATATCGAAATTCCGTGACCAATTTCAAATGATCGCAAAAGTTAGGCGCCATAGTTATGGAGATATGACCGGTTGATATGGCAGGTGATGGACATTTGGTCAAATTTCATTGAGCTATATTACAGACCTTGATACGTGCAAGTTGGGTTCCAAATGTTTCTCATATAGCCTAACCACCATGCCAAATTGTAAGAAAACCAGGAATGATCATGCCAAATGTTTGGTTGATCTGCCGAGGAATTACCCTGTTAGAAGGAGTGAGTGAGTCAATAGAATTTAACGTCGCTTTCAACAATATTTCAGCTATATCACGACGAACCAACTAAGCACCACCCACCCCAGTTGTGTTCCAGCTACTTCAAAGAAGACATCTTTGAAGCAGCATGGAACCTGCCACCCTCCATCCACCATATAAAACACTGAGGACAGCGCACAAGACGCAGACAGGACGCTTACATGGTGCAATAAATACCCTGTTAGAAGATGTTATTCGACTTCATTATCTACTCATTAGTTTGGCGTGTCAGGACATCACCTGCAGATTCTTGGACACAATCGTACAAGTATTATCAAATACCGAATATGTTACTTTTGTTAACTGCCATGATAACTCGTTTAAGTTTCTTTGCCAAGCACCAGCAATAGCAAGCCAGATAAATTACATGTAGTTCTCGACAGAGGAACTTTAAATAGAAATGAGCATTCTTCCCGAGATATTCGTTCTGTAGTTTGTAATAAGTCCGCTTCACTCCACGCCCTGATCAGAACAAAGCAAAAACATAAAACAAACGTCCAAATCGTAGTTTGGAAGTTAGCCATAATATCTCATTCTTGTGATTATATGAACATTCCCAACTGACAAATGTGATAGATATAATATAACTGATTTTCTCCTCAAATTTTATCTCGACATAATTATGCTGGGAATGATAATGCTCTTCAATGCGGAGATGTCATTCAGATCAACTCCATGGCATCATCCCCCTTTTCCTTTGAACGTAACGTTCTATCATATTTCCGGAGCGAAACAAAATTAAGAGCTGAAGCTTCGCAACTCTATGGCGTACCAGAATTGGATTGTTTTGGGACAATTTACATTGCATCAAAGCAAAGTATCCCGGGTAAATCAAAACTGGTGCAACTCACAGATTACGTACGTTTTCAGATGTTTTTATTTATTTTTATTTTTTATTTTTTATTTTATTTTTTAAATGCCAAATCTATATTGTGCAAATAGATCATACCTTTGTTTTGCTGGGAAAAGCGAATAAAATGTTTTACGTTTTGAGATAGCGTTTGATCCAAAGATGTAGTGGTAAGTTTCCGTTCCCTAGCCAACGGGGCAATTAAAATAGTCAAACTACCACATGGTCTACTCCTACAAACTAATAATCTTTCATTTATTATCTTTCCGGCAGCCATCTTGGATTTTTCAAACTTACAAAATATACAATTCAACCTGGCATCCGGCAGTTTTACATTTCGAGGTAGCCTTTGATCCAAAGATGTAGTGTGAAAAGTTTCAGTTCCTTGGCCAACGGAGTACAGAAAATGTCCCTCTTAAAACACTAAATATTAAATTTTGCGCCGCAGTGCATCCGATGCAATTCAGTATGTCAGCTGTTCCCAAACACGGGTACCCCCCGCCCCCGCCTCCCCCTCCCATCTGTTGAACGGTCAAAACTGATATCTGGCATAGTCATGAGGACAACAGGTCACAAACCTCCATTGACGTTCATGGGTCTAAGATTATTATCAGGACTTGACTTCCGGCGAACATTGATTGGCCATTATACCTGACTGGGTCAGAAATGGTCTGTGACGTATTTTAAAATGTTTCTATAATATTTGACTCTAAAATATATCAAAACCACCTTTTCAAATTTTAATCGGAAAAAAAATCTGGGTCAGTTTGATTGGCACCTCCGAAAATTGCCGTAATGGTGTCGGGCTGGATGACCGTATTTCTGGCGATCTCATCTCGAAAAAATGGTGGGGAATGTATGCTGAATTTTCCATATGTTTGAGCGGAATTTGTTTGTAGGAGAAAAGCTTAACAAGATGGCGGCGAGAGGTGTTCCACTGTGAGAGGCTCCGTGGATATTTTCTAGTTCTTGTGTATTTGCAGAGTGAATATGACTGTGAAGTTTACCACTTGGGCATACAAAAGGTTGATGATAACTTCTGAGTGACTATAATGTGGAAACGTCCCACTCGAAACGAAAACTAAGGTGAAATGAAGTGTTGAAAGCCTAAGGCCTTGCCCGCGCCATGTTGAATTCAAATTCGAATCAACACTCCTTTGTTCTAAATGTACCAGTGAACTATGCCAACTAAGAATAGAAACTCTGGGTTCAAACGAAAGCTTATGTCCACCAGTTCATCAGACAATAGTTCAATTTCCACGAATATGTCCAAAGGTGAACGAAACAGAGCCAAACGAGAAACAAAAAAACTGAATAGGGGACAAAATAACGACACTACAGAAGAAACAATGGAGGGAGCACAGGCTAGTAACACGAACGAGGGTCTGGAAGTAGCCGACATGTTAAAAGACATAAATTACAAGCGTCTAGTCCGTCATTCATAATCCAGCCGTCGTCCATTAGAGAATATCCGCGTCCATAATCCAAAGACCTATTCCATTTCCATATAACAGTATTAGCACCAAATTCAAAAAGACAATCATAGTATACATAAACATAGGCTTGTTTCCTGCAAGAGAGAAGCGGTCAACAGTTTTCAATGATGCCGGCAAGACATCATGATGTTCCAAAAAATATCAAATCCGTATCGCTGATCAGTATTCTTAATCCATAATATTCGTTGTAAAGTCGTCATCTAAAGAATGATGTATCTCAGTCACGCTTTGATTGTGACTGTTCATATGAGTACCATGAGGATCTTGAAGTACATGGGTTCATACGGCCCCTAGCCCCGGGTTAAGCGGAATTAGACACAAGTTACGAAACGTAGCGCCATAGATCTTGCACGCTACGTTCGTACTTTGCTATCAGCATGCGATATGTATCGCCAAATTTGAGAAACTTTGAGTGGAGGCGCTTGGTGGAATAGCCCTGTTTTATAAGTTTCTGCAACAATGTTTTGTGACGTTGATTAAAATCATCACATTTAACACAGGATCTAGCAAATGCTACTAAGCGAGATATGTATACGCCATATGCAGGTCCCACTGGAATATTACTATCCAGAAAGGGATAGTTTACGATGTCGAAATTGTAATCATCTCTTTTGTCATAAAGTCGACGAGAGAGAATGCCCGCTTCATTTTTATAGAGATAGAGATCTAAATAAGATGTGCCTGTAGGGCTATCTGTAGTTTCCTTCAAATCCAGTGAAGGTGGATATATATCCCTCACTGCTTCATTTATATAGCGATTATCCACAGCGAGAAGATCGTCTATATAGCGTTTGGTGAATGAGAAGGAACGGGCTTTGAATGGATCGGTTTTTGAAAGCGCCTGCATATAGTCATATTCATAAGAGAACAGATACAAGTCAGCCAACAGGGGTGCACAATTAGTACCCATTGAAATACCTATATGCTGCTGATATATTGTGTTGCCAAATTTCACATAGATATTTTTAATGAGAAATTCAAGCAACTCTATAAACAAAGAAACATCCCATGAATGATATCTCTTGTATGTAGTCGAGCTAAAGAATGCTTTATGGCTTCCGACATTAATATTAAAAGAGCTATATTAAAAGAGGGGTCGATATCGAAGACGGAGCTCGAAAAAGTCTTGCTGAAAGTTAAAGACGAGATCACCGAAAAATTCACAAAACGTGTTGAACAACTTGAAAGTGAAGTGTATAGACTAGCCAGCGAAAATGATAGTTTGAAAGAGCAATTAAAAAAAGCTAATTCGCAGATTGAATCATCGGGCGAACAGGCTACAAGAGCTATCGAGGTTGCACGGGTGAATCAGACAAAGTCCAACGAGCTAGAACAATATACACGACTAGCCAGTGATCGTATTTGGGGTTTGCAGGTGACACACCAAGTGAAACTTGGTATGATTGTGCGCGTAAGGCAACTGAGCTACTGAACACGAAATTACACATGAATGTAGCTCCAACCGACATAGATGTCGCCCATAGGGTAGGAAGAGTACCCTCCGATCGTCCGAGACCCATTCTCGTTAAATTTATGAGTCGGCGAACCAAAATCGAGACCATTGCGAGACGGAAACAACTGAAGGGGTCAGGAATAGTAATACGGGAAGACCTGACCCGAGCCAATCAAGCCCTGTTGATGCGAGCGGTAACCAGATCTACGGCCGAAGACCATATCGACGCTGCATGGTCACATAATGGGCGGATCTATGTGAAATTGTGCGGAGCTGCTCGGCCCACCATCATCACCTGTGACAGTGACCTAGACGACCTAGATCAACCACCCAGTTTTCAAGGACGTTTTGTCAGCTCCACCCCAAGGTACAGAACCAGAGACAGTTCTACACGCTGGGCCATAAATCCCGATGAATATTGAGTCAAGGAATGTGAGTAATGTGCCCCAATTAGTTACTAAAATTTGAAATTTCCACTCGCTGATGACCGCCTCTAATCTATGGGTGGATTGTTTTTAAATTTAATATTTAATTAATACATAAATGCAGAACTGTGGAACAAGCAAATGTGTTAACCTTCACATTTATCATCGGCGTAATTAGTACGACTATAAAATATGACATCAAACCAGCTCAAATATGTAATATTGATGGGAAACATTACTTAAACAGGGAGAAATATAGCAAAAATACCATGAGTCCTACATGCACAATCACAATTCTTTTACACAATCGACAAAAAATCCTTCGTATAGAGGCTTATAAATGTGAACAAATAAGCATATCAGTCAGCTTATATTCCTACATGAAACTGTTAGTTTCTTCGGGGCTGGTTTGAACAGATTTAAAACCAGATGTTTTTTTTGTATTCATACTGCACTGTTATATTTACTGTTCGACATCTATTCAAGAATAGAATACATAACTCAGCTAAGAATGTCAAACCAACCAAAACCAGCACTGCAAAAGAGATACGGCCATATATAGCTATACATATGAGTCTTAATGCCGAAATATTGAAAATCGGATAAAACTGAAAAGGCAGCTAAATGTCTATGTTTTTTATCATCATCCGTTAACATCCGTATTGGCTTTTATGTTGCTGGCGTTTATGCGTGGCAGTTTTTGGTCGGTTTATCATATGGTTTACGCATTGCGCTACCAGAGTGTATGTCGCATTGCTAATATAATGTCAATATGTGGAATAAGATTTTTTGTGTCAATTGTGTCAAGGAACCTAGTTACTAATGTCAAACCAGCCCAGACCACTTTGTATCGAGAACATATCAGTCGTGTTAACATATCGATACTGCAGCAAATTTATCATGTTGTTGTCATTAAATTATAAGCGTGTTTTCCTAAAGAAAGCCCTCGCACATGTGTCAGTTTGGATATGGGCTGGTTTTGAATTGCCTCTGCTATACATGTATTTCTTGTACAAAGTACGTATTGTCCAATATTCTCTTAGTCGGTATCATTATCAATATTAAATGTATATGTTTCCTCTTATTAAATCTGCACGGCAAGACATGAAAATCTGGCCAACTTTGTCAAACCAACCAAAAACAAAATTTGAATATGTCAGATAGGTTTAAAATTTTAAGTAGTATCTCGGCCTTAAATGCATAATTTGAGTGAACTTTCTAGGTCAAGCTTGCTCACAATCACTGTGTTCTCTTGCAAACACAATCATGAGGGACTATCAACCGTGCTCAGTACTAATTCATATAGTGTACACAGTTCAGTCCACCTAACTCTTTTGATGAGACAACAATAGGCCTTGTAAGTACGCCTCGTCTGGCCAACTGTTTGTGAGTATAAGAAATAGGTCGTTCGCATAAACCCCTGCCATAGCCACTAAGTAACGACGTGCCAAGTAAATTGACGAAATAACGGTTGAACCGCGTGTGTATTTGTTTGTGAACGTGGCCCGATTTTTGGGGATATTAGGTTTTCAAGTTAAACTGCTCCCAGATATTAAACTTATACCACAAACATGCTGCAATACCTAAGCAGTATTTCCGAGGGAGTTATGGCATAGACAATTAATTAACGTGTTTTTTAAGCAAATCTTATGCTGTCACAAATGACAAAAAACAGTGCGCGTTCCTTTCTTTCTTCTTCATCAGGTTCGTTACGAGGATCGCTTAATAAGGACATTTTAATACGCTTATCTATGGCCTTTCACTATGATACAAATTTTATTAATTATAAATTAAATATACACAGTATCGATTAGAAATAATATACACCCATTACTCTCTCATCATTCCGTTCTCTATTCAGTGAGAGTCTTCTGAAATGGTTTAAGCATGTGAACTCTCATTTATTAGAGGGACTATGTCTATAACTGATCTCACAACTGTCATGGTGAGAATTACAATTATATTTTTGGCGCGGGTCAAGCCACCAATTTTTTCCGTGTTTGCTGTGGAATGTTGTTTTTACTGTCTGTATGTTGCAACACTGCCTGTCCTGTTTTACTAACAAAGCTGGGAACAAATAACATCTTGTTGAAACCCATCGGTACCCATGAATATGTTTGTGTCGTTTACCAGTCTTCAGTGACGTAACTTTACTCAGTATGAACGTCAGAGGGCTCCACTCTGATCAGAAGAAGCGGGTCGACGTGTTTCATTGGCTTAAAAAGAAAAAAATGCGATATTATCTGTCTCCAGGAGACCCATGGCTCTACAGAAACAGAGGTCTCGTGGGAGGGGGACTGGGGTCAGAAGTACACACCTTTTTATAGTCACGGAAAATCAAACAGCACAGGTGTCGCCATATTGTTCAGGGACAACCTCGATGTTACTTTTCATCAATCTAAACAAGATCAAGATGGCAGATACATTGTACTAGACATCACTATACAGGACACTAAACTAACCCTAGCTAATGTATATGGTACCAATGTCGACGACCCCGAATTTTATAAAAAAAAATTCAGTCCATAAAAGAAATGGAAAATGATACGATCCTTACCTGCGGCGACTGGAATTTAGTTCAGGATTTCTCTGTGGACACTAGTAACTATGTGCGGATCAACAACCCGAAAGCCAGATTAGAAGTCCTTGATGCTAAAGTACGGCTAGGTCTAGAAGACATCTGGAGAAGACAAAATTCAACTTGTCGCCGCTTTACTTGGCGGCAAAACACAAGCTCGGGCATTAAGCAGAGTCGCCTTGACTATTTTTTGATCTCAGAAGATATTGTTATTTTAGGTGCAAAGGCGGATATCGGAATATCTTACCGATCCGACCATGCTTTTGTCAGCATCAAATATTGCTTTGCTCGTCGCCCACGCGGACCAGGATATTGGAAGTTCAACACAACTCTTCTCGACGATCCCGAGTATATCACATTAGTAAAACAAACTATCAAAGAAGCAATTGCCCAATGTTACGTGTCGGGTGATATTGAAGACCTGGCAAATGTAAACTTAAACATGAGCGACCAATTGTTTTTTGAATTTCTCAAAACACAAATTAGAAGCGTAACTATTCCGTTTTCGGTGGCAAAGAAGAAGGAGAAAGTAAAGGCACAAAAGAACATAGAAAATGAAATACTCATTTTAGAAAATGAACTATGCAAAACATCAACGGTAGACAACGATAAAAGCAAAGAAAACTAGATCAAAAGAAAAAAGAGCTCGAGGAAGCAAGGAAGTGGAAAGTCGAAGGGGCTATAATTAGGTCAAAAGCAAATTGGATTGACAATGGGAAAAAGAACTCTGCCTACTTCTGCTCTCTAGAGAAAAAAACAACATAATCAAAACCATATCAGAAATAGAAACCAATACCGGAATTGTGGATCAGTCAGACGAAATTCTGAAGGAACTAAAACAATTCTATGAGAAGTTATATTGCGCGAGACAGGAAACAACCGACTCAAATGATCATATCTTTTTAAACCACACTGCGAAACTAACAGAAGGTCCGCTTACTTTAGGTGAACTAACTAAAGCTGTTCGACAAATGAAAACTGGAAAATCGCCAGGTTCCGACGGATATCCTGCAGAATTTTACTCTTGCTTCTGGGAAGAACTTGGAATTTTTGTCTTACGGTCCGCTCAACAGGCATTTGAAACAGGAACACTTTCAACCCTACAACAACAAGGGTACATTACATGCTTACCAAAAGAAGGTAAGAACAGAAAATTATTAAAGAACTGGCGCCCTATATCTCTACTGAACATAGACTATAAAATTATATCTACTAGTATAGCCAACAGAATCCGAGAAATTTTATCATTAATCATCGACGAAGCGCAAAAGGGTTTTATGAAGGGGCGTTTTATCGGAGAAATTACCAGACTTTTATTTGATCTAATGAATTACACAGAGGAAAATGACATACCAAGTCTTTTATTTTTAATAGATTTTGAGAAGGCTTTCGACTCTGTTTCCTGGGATTATATCGAGAAAACGCTTGTTTCTTTCAATTTCGGAGTTGACTTAATCCGGTGGATAAAAACCTGCCAGAATCAATCAAGAAGCGGTGTCATGAATAATGGGTTTATTTCTGAATTCTTTAGACTCCATCGGGGTTGTCGACAGGGGGACCCAATTTCTCCTTATCTCTTCATTCTGGTTGCCGAGACACTCTCCATTGCTATTAAACAAGATAATGCAATACAGGGAATAAAAATCGAAAATTCTGAAATAAAAATCCAACAATATGCAGACGAAACTACTCTTATACTGGACGGATCTAGAGAGTCACTTGAAAGAGCCATGGGTCTCCTGCACATGTTCGCAACTTTGTCTGGTCTCCGGTTAAATGTGGATAAATCCACGGCTATCTGGATTGGACGGAGAAAGGGAAGTACAGTCAAGCTTTGCCGGCATTATAGAATCAACTGGGATCCCGGAGGTTTTAAATTACTAGGAATCTGGTTTTATCCCACGGTAACAGAAACCGTTAACAAAAATTATAACGAAAAATTGGCGTCAATTAAAAGAATTCTAGGAAGCTGGTATAGAAGGAATTTAACTCCGATAGGCAAGATCACAATCATCAAAACATTTGTTATACCACTTTTAGTGCATCTATTATCTGTCCTGCCTGATCCTGACTTATCTTTCATAACTGATTTAGAAAAAACCTTGTTCAGCTTTATATGGAACGGGAAGCCTGATAAAAATTAAACGGAAAACGATCGTCTCAGACAAAAGTAACGGGGGACTGAATATGATACACGTAAAATCTTTTGCATCGTATTTAAAAATAAAGTGGGTCAAAAGAATATCCGACAGTCAAAGTGTTCTTAGTACATTAGTAAATAAATTCTTCCAACCGGTAGGACGCAATGTATGGAACCTGGATGCAGCAAGTATTAACAGTATTCTGAAGGATATTAACAATCCTTTTTGGTACGACACTCTCAAGGCGTGGGCATTTTGCAATGAGGGAAATAATAATAATCTTGTTTGATCTGGCTCCAAAATCAGAATGGAGAGATTTACATAAGGGGTCAGAATGCGGAATTTCTCGCATAAGTGATTTTTTAAACGAGGATGGCATAGCATTCCTTTCGTTCAAGGAACTTCAAAACAACTACGGAATCAAAGGGCCTGATTTTATTCTTCACTGTGCCATAATCCATAACATACCAACCGAAAAAAGGAATTATATAAAAAGCGGAAATTTCGTCAAAAACCATATATATCTGGATATATATACAAGATTAATCAGGCAAAAGTGTGTAAAATTTGTATATAAATTATTACTGGAAAAATATGAGGTAAAACCTAATAAGAATCAGCAAAAATGGGAAGATGAATTAAACATAAATGGGTTAATATGGTCGACGATTTATAGCAATATATGTATTACTACAAATGAAACCGAGCTGCAGTACTTCCAGTATCAAATAGTACACAGGATCCTAGTCACAAATTATCTCCTGAAACTGTGGGGTAGGACCGATTCCGATTCCTGTACGCTCTGTGGTCAGGAAAAAGAAACCCTCATTCATTTATTTTACCACTGTACCTATTCCAAAGACATATGGAGCAATCTCCATAATTGGGCAGTGAACCTTGAAATTTCCATGGAGAAACCTTCGGTATCCCAAGTTATTATGGGCAATACTAACTCATGGCTGATTAACTACATAATGTTAATTTCCAAAAAATATATATACGCCTGCCGATGTCGAAATGTGAAACCGAGTTTCGATGGAGTAAAACAGATGATACTAAAGAGGAGAGACGTGGAGAAATACATAGCCTCGAAAAATAACAATGAGGTACTCTTCAAACGGAAGTGGGGTCCTCTGGCTTCATATCAATAAATAAGGAAGCTTTAAATACTGTTTTTGAGCTATGAAATTTAGACATATATCAATTCGATGGGAATACAGTCCATTAATTTCCTGGTGTCATTCAAGATATGTGACTGGTATGTTGTTGCAACTTTTTTTCCTTATTTGGTGTGTGTGTGTGTGTGTGCGTGCGTGTGGGTGTGTGTGTGCGCGAGCCTTGGGGGGAGGGGGGAGTCATCCTCATATTATTATATCAAATAGGTCAAATAAACTTTGTGCCACAGGCGTCTCACTGCCATAGCTTTTATGCGTAACATTATTATATGTATATAGAAATCGGTGAGAAAGAATGCTATGTTACATTATGATATATTGTAACAATTTATTAAATATACCTCAGAATAATGATAACAAAATATATCCAGATAATAGTGGTACAATGTACAGGCACATAGAATTATGCAATTTTTGTATAAAATTTGATATGTTTGTTTTGTTAATAATTTCGAATGTGCGTAAATGTTATATATGATTGAACAAAATACAAACTGCCTTGAAATAAGTCAAGTATATGTTTTTATATATCTATGTATACAGTGAGGTTTTCCTTTGCAATTTTTTTTGCTATGTATTTTTATATATAATTTGTACGCGTATGTGCACGGAAGGTAAGACAAGGATATTAGTAAAACGCATTGTATTGTAATGTATATAACGTATATCTAAAATGCAAATATGTAGGTACTATCTACAAATAATATTAATATAATCGTACAGTCTGTGGTGTACTTAATCAAAGTAACCTTCATTGTTATTTCACAGCTATTGTCACATATCGAAATGTTTGTATTATATGTATAGTTATATTATGTGGATAATAAAATGTATGTAAAAAAAAAAAAAAACGAAAATCGGTCTTTCTTCATTGCCACATGCTTAAGTGCCTTTTTTCCTCCAGAGATGCACAGAATTAGATATAAATGCCTATTTTCAGCCAGTGTATTGCTTGTCCAGGTCGGATAGAATGTTATCAAGCCTAAACGTATACATTTTTAGTCTATTGCGGGCGCCCGAGCTGGTATTTCTGTGTTTGCAGCCCAGTTTTAATATTGTCTGACTACTATAAACGAATTGAGTTATTGTGTCAGTACAGTTATTTTCAAGCCATCCGTCGATATATTCTGTGATGTGGAAACGTTTATTTGCGCATTCCGTTTATTGACTCCACCCCCCACATCAGCGATCGTCCTGGTCAGTAAGCTCACACATTAAATTAGGTAAATATATTCACAAACTTTGATCAAGTAACACTGGTCCGATTTGTCAATTAACTACATGAAAGGGCATTAATCGGATTCTAACTGGAGATATGATACAAATTAGCGGTAAAATTTTGCTTTTATTTCCCCTCTACAATGGGGGGGGGTCGGATTTGTGTTAATAATCGTTATCTCATGCGTGTACAGATACAATTCTAGGGACTGTAGTTAACGTCTGTAAGTGTACGAATTAAAAATCCAGAAAATAAATTATTAGATAATCTTTTGGGGTGAAATATTTGAATAAGAGTTTGACTACTCAAGGGTCCATATATTAAGTGAAATGTGACAATCGATAACTTTGCGATTATTCGAAGCAGACCTTTATATTGGCATATGTATATGATTGTTTGTTATTGGTTCGGCCACACAAAGTTTACTGGAATCTGAACAGATTTACTTATTTGTAGGTCACAAACCTTCATTGACGTTTTTGGGTCTAAGATTATTATCAGGACTTGACTTCCGGCGAACATTGATTGACCATTATACCTGACTGGGCCAGAAATGGTCTGTGACGTATTTTAAAATGTTTCTATAATATTTGACTCTAAAATATATCAAAACCACCTTTTCAAATTTTAATCGGAAAAAAAATCTGGGCCAGTTTGATTGGCACCTCCGAAATTTGCCGTAATGGTGGACTGGATGACCCTATTTCTGGCGGTGTCATCTCGAAAAAGTGGTGGGGAATGTATGCTGAATTTACCATATGTTTGAGCGGAAAGGCCGGGCTACGTGGTGTGGTGGGTCATTTGTGGCGGCGAATATTAGGGAATATAGTTTTCTGAAGATGTGCTCGGCCAATTTACTACATAGTAAGTAAGGCGAATATTTAGTGGTTTGTGACCAACAGTGACTACTGTTGCTTGCTTCTCCTTTGTAATACTTATTTTATGCTTGCTTATTTATGGGTGTTAATGGATTAAAATGTTTCAATTAGGGGCGAGTAAACTTCGTATAGTCAGCTGGCTACTAAACAGAAGGAAATAAAATGCCATGGTGTTGGAGCCGACGTACTGATAAGAAGTCACATGGCCCCATATTCTGGCTGTATTCCTCTCAAAGACATTGGCGGGATCAAAAATGATTCATGTGATGTTCAACTTATGGACTCCTTGACCGAAATTGAATGTAAGGTTTGGTCACTGTATTAGAAATTGGTTTCATGTAACCCTCTCCTGATTCGCCTTATGGGTATACGTATATATACGTCACGTTGGCGATGGTCTTCACGTCAAGCTCAACGGTGGTGTCCACTCATCGTGGCCAGTGTAACAACAATGTTTGTTACATGAGGAATCGACCTAACGTTAAACGGCGTCGCCTACGTTCGATAATCCAATCTCCGAAAAGCTCTGCTGATACACATTCATAAAAAAATGCTCATTTTTATATTGTACCAAAATGAGTTTTGTTTTCAAGGTTAATGAAAAATATAGCAAATAGTTGTATGACGAAAAGTGTGATAGATGAAAAATTCTGGTGCAATGTTTTCATTCCACCTTGACTTCGTTTCATCCACGATGATGGTTATGGCCATGATCATAGGAACATACCGAATCCTTGGGATTGTCCTAGTCGAGTTGATGGAAGTGTTTGACGCCCCGACTTGCATAGCATCTCTTCTGTTCATGGACGGTAGAATATCAGGTAGGTAAAGAGTGTGTCATCCCAATCGAGAGCCGAATACGAGAATCCGATTGCAGCATTCTATGACTGAAATAATGTTCTTTAAGTAAATTCACCGCTAGCCGTAATCCAGTGAAGGAACTAACGAAATTGCAGGTCACTCACATTTGCAGCCCTTGCAACCCAATGTGGTGCCCGTGAAAGATGAAAAATTCACTTTCTTAGAAAAATACCAATCCAGACTGTGATAGCGTTAGATCTGTTAGTTTGGCACTTTTACCGACGGAATTCAGAATGAGAATCGAACCTCCAAATTTACCAATCAAATCCTTACTCTCTCGGTAGTACAAGCTACTTGATCAAGGCCAGAAGTTATTTATCTCATGACAGAGCACGAATGCAGTACCGGTGAGAGCTGAATCCAACTGTAATCCATAAGCTTCATTTCTAAGGCTCTCTCATGCATAGACAGATAGTAGCTATATTTATTTCAACAAGTCGGACAGTTATGTGGCGATGCTATGACTGAAGCACAAGAACAAAAATTAACACATTGTCACATTGTTAAGATTTATATATTTGCTTGTTATAGCTGTTGATAAACCATTGCTTCGTCTTTACAAATGTGGGTGTCCAGAGGGTCCACTTTGTCTCAGGATGGGTCTATTGGAGAAACTAACGCTATAACAGTCTTACGCTTGCCAAGCAAAAGAGGTATTGGAATTTTGCGCATGGACAGCCCCTTATTGCTTCGCAAAATCTGCGCTCGACCAACGACTGGCAACCAACGATCTGATGACTGCGGCCAAGGACAATTCGAAAATCGCCGACCTATTCACCAAAGGGTCCCATCATCGCAATCTGCCCGTCATCTATTTGACACAGAATCTCTTTCCCCAAGGGAAGGCGTCCAGATATATTGCATTGAACTGCCAATACTTTGTGTTGTTCTCCAACCCCATCGACATAGCACAAACCCGTGTGTTTGGTAGTCGAATTTATCCTCAGAACATCGACCATTTCATGCAGGCGTTTCAAGCCCATACCCCCAGAGAATGCCGGCTGATGACGCACCTGTTACCCGGTGAGGCATCATTACAACTTCATATACCCCTACACCATACACCGAGTCCACATCTGGCAGAGCAGCAGCAGCCCGCCCCCGTAGCAGGTTCCCTTCATACCATCAGTGCCGGAATATCACCCAACCGTGAAGGATCGACCCAAACCCGT
>JAVTVY010011582.1:0-49734 GCA_036873755.1 Hanleya hanleyi
AAACTGTTTACAATCGTAAACAGACGAAGGTGTAAGGGTACCTGGTTTAGAGATTAAACTATGTAAGTACATAGAAGTGACAAGATCCTCTCGCAAATGCTTGTCTACCATGTCACTGACTATTCCTAGGGCTTTTTGTAACCACGCGGACGATTCTTCTCTATCCCCGCCAACAACGGGCTAAAGCAGTCGAATCATTGACTCAGCTATAGATGCAATAAGATTTACGAACAGGTCGTCGTCTATTTCTGTTGTTGGAGTTTTACTAGCTGTTGTCTTAGTAGGTTCACGTGGAGAAAATCGTTGCGTAACAGTAGGTGTTTGACTTGTTTGTTCCAACACTGGTAATGGGGAGTAAGTGTCGTATTGTTCTTCTTCTACTACACGAGGGGCTACAGGAGTGGGAGTTTTTACCACAGTACTTTCTGAACGTACAGATTTCAAAGCATCTGAAAATGAAATCTTTTTTGTTACTCGAACAAACTGTGCCTTGTTGGCTTCTTTTAGAACAGACCAACCTTTGTAACTAGAGCTATGAATACCCCGGGGCCCCACAGTTTGAACACTTTGGATTTTCTTTATTTGTACATTGCTCGTATGAGTGATTACCACTGCACCGAGGACATCGAGTTTGACCCTTGCAAGCCGCAGCCAGTGACCAATCCGCTGGCACTTAAAACAACGAAGAACTGGTGGAATATAATCTTTAACTTTAAATGACATAAAGCCCATTGTAACCTGGCTCGAATTGTGTCAGTGTCAAACTCTAACATAATAGACGTGGAGGAGACCTTGTCTCTCCCCTTTGTGAGGCGTTGAACATTTACAACTTTAAATTCCTTTAAAGCTTCAAGAATTTCAGTCACGGTCAATTCTTCTGTGAGAAAAGAAAAAATATAAATAAATAGAAAGAAAAAAATATAACGTATATACACTAATCAACTACAGGTCAAAAAGTAAGAAAAACACAAAATACAAAAGAAAAATAGAATTCTCCATCAAACTCAATGCAACTAAATGATCCGAATAAGGAACACGTCTACATTGTACGAGCTCTCAAGATCAAGTCAAAATCGACCGTGAACGGGGGTATGGGCTGGGACCCTATATATGTAAGATGCTGGAAGGTGGTAATGGGTCAGTTAGAAGTTAGATGTACTGGTATGAATCACTCCCGGATCAATTTAGAAGATATTCGCATGGGCCTTTGATAGAGCGAGACCCGGCTGTAAAAACTGGAATTTTAGGATATTAAAGATACTGAGGGAAATACAGTCTTCCCAGTTTGGAAACTTACGTAATGAGAACAATAGAGTCAAAGTTAATGACTGCTTTTATTGATAAGTGGCAAGAAAAGTTAAGTAAAGATGCTGATAAGCTTAGAACATATAGAAGTTTCAAATTCATGTTCCAGGTGGAACCCTATGTAAAAAAAAGGTTATATCAAAGAATTACAGAAGTGCTATGGCGACGTTTTGGGCTTGGGGTTGCTCCAATAAGACTGGAAACGATTCGATATGAGAATTTAGAAATCCATGAAAGAATATGTCCAATATGTAAACATTTCGTTGAAGATAAGGTACATGTTTTAATAGAATGTCCCGCTTATGACGATATGAGATATGGTATCAGGTTTGAAATGTTTGCACTCTTTGGTGATGGCATGTCCGCCATGTCAAAAAGTGACGTAATGTTCGTCATGCTGTCCAAGGAAGGACTAGTCCGTACAAGTGTCAAAACCTGCTTTGCTGTTCCAATGAATGGGTCAAAAGGTCACATCATCACTTTGAGGCGAACAAAAGGTATGAGGCACGGGTAGGCATAACCCATTCCATAATATTTCACTGTCTAAACTGCTTGGAATGTCACAAATAAGGCAGCATTGGGAAGGTAGGGCATGTTTTAACGAGCGCTTAAGTACAGTCCATTATGTGGGTCACTATGTCACCGAATTTAATTTAAAGTAAGGATTAGTGTAGATGTCTTAGTCTGTGTCCTGCAAAGGAAAATATATAACAAAAATATGACTGGTTTATCCACAAGTATTTGGTAAAACAATTTCATCATATTACTAGAAGTAGTTCATCTCCAGGACATTCATAACTCGGAACAGTTCGGAGCTGATGCGCTGAGGTAATTTATGTTGATCAGAACCGGTAGGTCACCGACCAAAATCTACAAATTAGGCGTCCTAGTTAATAGTTTTTCTAGTTAATGGCATCTGCATCAAAAAATACTTGCGGATTATCTGTTACTCATGTATCAGTATGTGGTATGATATTCCCGTATTTTCCTGAAATGGTTTTCTCTACATAGTGTTCTGGAAATGGATTTCGGAAGCAAATATCGAGTCCATCATACGAGACTTCTTATAAGTGTTTTTTTCTGCTTCTCGAATTGTTTGGGGTTTTTTTTCGATTTTTTTGGATGTAAAATGGAGCTTTCTTGTGCATTCTAGCAGTATATATTTTCGAATTGTGAAATGTTCTGGATGAACGTAATGAAAGCAATCCCCACTCATGCTTTGGAATGCAACTAGATGTAAAACGGGATTGGCTCTGCTCCCATTATTCATTTCAAGGACTTCATAAGACGTCAGTAGTATAGAAAACACAGAAAAGGTCACATTGACCTTTGTGCACTTAAACTTGTGGCGGTCACAGAGGTCAAGTGCACTATAATTCCGGCAAACCTCTGCCAGAGTTTGGCCGCCATCTTGAATTTTGTAAAAAAGGGGATGTATTCCTCCGCGGTGATGCGGTCTGGTGGTGATGCGGTCTACTTCCGCGGATAGAAAATAGTCTCAAGGGAAAAAATGCATGGAATGCATGTATGGACCCCGGGATGTACTGTGCATGTAAGTACTAGGGTCCTAGTGAGAATTGAACCCGGGTCGCTTTATCTAGAGGCCGACGCTCTACCATTAGGCCACGAGTTATAGCCTGCAAACCAAGGTTGAAAATAGCATATATATGTCTGCCATATGGCCCATACTGGCCCACTGGCCAACGTTGAACCTAATGAGAAATTTACTCCTGTTCATTGTAGTTTGGGTTGTTTGGTTTTGTTTTTCACATCTCAACACCTAGAACACGACGGGCGGGGTCCTGAAGCGATTGGTTGGAATTTTTTGAAAAAGTCACTGTGCGCATGCGTAGTGGGTAAATAGCGCTGGGTGGACGTTTTGGGCTCTAGGTGAGCCCCTAGTGGGCCGATGGGGTCGAGTGAGGTATCAATGTGAAGCATATGTGAGGGGGCATCGGATGGGCTGGGTGTGGGGTTGGCATATCGTCATTCTGCGCATGCGCAGTAAACAAAGTGTATGGAAATAGACGTTTTGGGGTCTAGGTGGACCACTAATGGTCCAAAGGAGTCGACCGAGATATCAATATGAAGCATACGTGAGGGAGCATCCGCCTGGACTAGTGTGTCCTTCGTGTTCCACATTCTGCGCATGCACAGACAGGGAATTGTGGGAAAATGGTATGGAAATACACGTTTTGGGGTCTAGGTGGGCTACTATTGGTCCTATGGAGTCGTATGAGGTATCAATGTGAAGCATTCGTGAAGGAGCATCCGACGGAGTGAGTGTGACGTAGAACTGACGTCATTCTGCGCATGCGCAGTAGAGAAAGTGTATGGAAATAGACGTTTTGGGGTCTAGGTGGGTCCCTAGTGGTCCGATGGAGTCAAGTGAGGTATCAGTGTAAAGCAGTCGTTAGGGAGCATCCCCTGGGCTAGTGTGTCGTCCGCGTTCAACATTCTGCGCATGAGCAAACAGGGAATTGTGGGAAAAGGCCATTGGAAGGACGTTTTGGGGCCGAGAGGAGCCCCTAGTCGTCCGATGGGGTCGTATGAGGTATCAATGTGAAGCATTTGTGAAGGAGCAGCCGAGGGGATGAGTGCGACGAGGAACGGACGTCATTCTGCGCATGCGCAGTGGACAAAGTGTATGGAAATAGACGTTTTCAGGTCTAGGTGGGCCACTATCGGTCCGATGGAGTCGAGTGAGGTATCAATGTAAAGCAGTCGTGAGGGAGCATTCGCCTGGACTAGTGTGTCGTCCGTGTTCAATATTCTGCGCATGCGCAGACAGGGAATTGTGGGAAAAGTGCATTGGAAGGAACGTTTTGGGGACATGGGCCACTAGTGGTCTGATGGGGTCGAGTGAGGTATCGTTGTGAAGCAGTCGAGAGGGAGCATCCGACTGGGTGGATGTGGGGTAAGAATACCCTCATTCTGC
Source organism: Hanleya hanleyi (assembly GCA_036873755.1). Lineage (NCBI taxonomy): Eukaryota > Metazoa > Mollusca > Polyplacophora > Lepidopleurida > Hanleyidae > Hanleya > Hanleya hanleyi. The sequence goes on from JAVTVY010011582.1 coordinate 4,244, forward strand.
GCATGCACAGTAGACCAAGTGTATGGAAATAGACATTTTGGGGCCGACATGGGCCACTATTGGTCCGATGGTGTCGTATGAGGTCTTATTTTGAAGCTCTCGTGAAGGAGCATCCGACTGGTCTAATGTATCGTTCGTGTTCAATAGCCTGCGCATGCGCAGTCTGGTCGTAGTATAGAAAGCAGGCATTTTGGGGGTGCGTTTGGTGTACTAAACCCCTATGGGTCCATGTTTGTGGTTTGGTGGCATGGGTTCTGCGCATGTGTGTGACGTCACTTCCGGTTTCACTAAAACTACCTCCGAACACAGAAGAGTTCCAATTTTTCCTTAGACCTTATGCATGTACTGACTTTCAACATCTAGGTTTCTCACCGCATTTATGGAATGCATGTATGCGGGAACCGGCACCTGTTCGTCAATCTTCAACGATTGCTCATCTGTCTTGGAATTGGCTGGCTTCTCCATTTGATCGGGTCTGGTACAGGTTGTGAGAATGTACATCGAACATGAGTGTTTCCGTATTTATATTTAGAGGGGAAGAGGGGAGGTGACCGTCCTATCGACCAATCATGCCATGATATAGACAGATGAGAGAACAACAGCAACAAGTTTTCATATAGTTTATACTCCCCAATGTTACATCATACCCACGCTGGGGAAACCGCGTTGGGTATGTTAACAACTCGAGAAAGACTCTTGTCCAATCAGAGACCGCCCTTTGGCGCTGTATCTGTCATATTCGTTCTTGCCCGTTAGATGTATTCTCGGTTGCTCTTGTCCAATCAGAAGCCCTCCTTAAGAAAGTCCCATCTTCGGCCATGTTTACAGATATGTCATAACTATAATTTTAATTCTCTTGCCGCTACATTAAACGCAATTATTTTTAGGACATTTTATGTTCATGATTTCAACCGCACCACGTATGGGCAAAAATCCCGCCTTATCTTACCATATCCTTTATGGAAATTTTTTGCTGTTACTACTCAACCACCATCATCGCAGAAAATACGATGTGAATAAAACCACAGCGTGGACTGACCGAAAAATTAACACTTGTTAACCATCTGTTGTGTGTCGATAAGTGCCACATTTACATTTTTGTGAGTGGGGTAGGCGCAATACCTTGCACAGCAAAATTGTAACTGAGATAGTACTGTAACACATTGTACCAAGAAAATTAGCGTATCATAATATTGTCACGCGTGACGTGGCGTCACGTGTACACGTCATGTATAATTTGACGTGATTAAATTAAAGAAGTTGGGTCGCTGTTCGAACTCGGCTCCAGACAAGAAATAACAATGTGTGAAGTTGAAATATAAATCAAAGTTTACTTAATCGAAATAAATCAAGTACAGTTGCAACCATACATGTATAAATAAAAGTGGCGATCATTGAAGTTCAAGTTTAGTTGATCGCTCCCGCGTTACCGGTATCCCAATGTTCATGGCCTGTAGCAATACCGGTCGGTGATCTCAGTTCTGTTGCCGGACGCAAAGGTTTCCTCTGACTGGCTATCGACGACCCGAATCTCAGTACTGTGAATCCGGTCGGAACTTCAGCAGTGGCATAAATTCACCCGCCCCATTTTGGGACTGAAGAACTGTCATCTTCACCGTTGTTTACGGTTGGACTTGCATACACTGCACATATTTCACAATGTGGCGTACCGTGCATCGGAACGGATTACTCAGCTGTCAGTCCTGCATGTTGATCTCCAAATGATATCCTGATCCTCACTGAGAATAAACAAACAATACCTGTTGCCAAATAACCAATATCTAATTGATCCATTAAATTGATGCACTTCTTATATGTAGGATATTTACAATATGCCTATCAACGCCAATGAAAATAGACGTGTAAGTATAGGACAGTCGTAATGCAGTCATCGATAGTCAGAAATGATCAGTTCATCGCAAACAATTAATTCGGATAAACCGTATAGTATCATATAAGCGAAATCTATTTATCCGATAGAATGAGATATGATCATCTATCCGGTAAACCGAGATATCCAGCTAATACTTAGAAACACATTTTAGCTATCAACTGTTAATGATTCACTTGTTTACCGCTATAACATCAATTTGCCGTATAATTACATTTATATGCCTGTGCCGATAGTTTGTCTATATACAAGATATACAACATACCTGAGAATGGATAGAAGACATACAAGATATACAACATACCTGAGAATGGATAGAAGACATACAAGATATACAACATACCTGAGAATGGATAGAACGCCAAATAAACAATATCTGGCCGCCCGGCCTAATGTAGCTACATGCGCAACGACGTGTGTTTGAAACCAACGCTCAGTTTGGAATGAATCAATCTTACACGATTTCTCTGTAGATAAATTCAGCCGTGTGCCATCCAAACTCTACTGACCAATCAATATTCCAGATCCAATTCTATTAAAATACATTGCGGTTCACGCCTGACTTGCCATACAGTCATGCTTGCCAATTACAGGATGTTAGATAACAATGGGACGTTCGCCCGCGCGGCACACGCTACATTCTCCTCAGCCAGCCAAATCAGTAGTTCCCATTACACAATCATCCCTGCCACAATATACTCAATCGGTGAATAGATAAGTCTGCGAAACACAGACGTGACATCACCTCGCAATTAAGAATGGGTTTTCAAAGGAAAACACAGTCTGAGAAAGTAACCTCATTCTTTTACATCTGGGCTCCTACTCAAAAAATCTGCACCTACATTCAGTTTTCCCTTAATTGCCTCAATTCGGTAATTAAATGATTGCAAATACAAAGCCCATCTCATTAGCCTCGAGTTACTGAGTTTGGCGGTGTTCAGGAAAGAAAGAGGCTGATGGTCAGTTTGCAACAAAAATGTTTGACCAAACAAATACACGTTGAATTTGTTGACCGCCCAACAATTGCCAAACACTCTTTCTCTCTGGTAGAGTACGCCCTTTCTCTCTCAGTAAGTTTTCTGCTGGCATAAGCAATAGGATGCAAAACCCCATCAAACTCCTGTAGTAAAACAGATCCGACGCCTACATTTGAAGCGTCTGCTCTGAGGATGAACTCTTTTGCAAAATTTGGCAACTTCAAAATAGGTGCTTTGCAAAGTCTGTCCTTTAGTGTGACAAATGCTAACTCATGATCAGCTCCCCAATCGAGTTTGTTTGATTTTCCCTTACCAGTCAAGTCAGTTAAGGGAGCGGCTATCGTGGAATAATTAGGAACATACCGCTGGTAATATCCAGCAAGTCCCAAGAAAGAACGCAGTTCTTTTTTGGTTTGCGGTCGTGGCGCGAGTTTTATTCGCTCAACTTTATCCACGAGAGGTCCGAGTGCTCCCTGTCCAACCATATGACCTACATATTCCAACTTCCTGTAACCGAAATAGCATTTGGACGGTTTAACTGTTAGCTTAGCACGCCTAATACGCTCGAACGATTCGCGCAGCCGCGCCAAATGCATTTCCCACGTTTCAGTATGAACAAGCACGTCGTCGACAAAACTGTCTACGTCTGACATTCCGTCTAAGAGTTTTCGCATCATGCGGTTGTAAGAACTTCCGGCATTGACCAGCCCGAATGGCAACCGCGTGAATCTCCGTAATCCAAATGGGGTGTAGAAAGATGTAAGATCCTTGGCCTGTTCTGTTAATGGAATTTGCCAGTACCCCTTACAGAAGTCTAATTTTGAAAGAAAATTGCATTCAGCGACCCTAGCGAAAATTTCCTCCGAATTAGACATGGGTTCGGCGTCAAAAACTGTAACCCTGTTCAGCTTACGAAAATCTATAACCGGTCTCAAGGTCAGATCTTTTCTCTTTACCATGAGTAAAGGAGATCTGTATGGTGAGTTTGCTGGCTCAATAATACCCATTTCGGACATTTCTCGGACTTCTTTCTTGACAGTGTCGAGTAACGTGTGTGGGACAGGATACGGCCTAACCGTGATCGGTTCTTTTGTTGTTAAAACAATATAGTGTTCCACTAAGTCCGTAAGTCCGAGTTTATGTGAAAATATGTCACCATACTCGCAAATAAGAGCACGCAATTCTCGCGCTCGCGTCTCAGTCAAATATTCGGAAATGTTTACGTCCAAGTAACTTTCCGACTTGGTCGACGGATAGTCTCGCAGCAGAGTTTCGTTATCGAACTCCTCTGTCTCCGTAGGATCAACGTCAATCGCCGCTGCCAGACCCGCCGCACAGAAATCCTCGCGTTCAACATATCGCTTCAACATGTTAATGTGAAAGACTTTCAATTTCTTTCCTATTTCTATGCGATAATCGTTAACTCCGATTTTCTCCCTCACTTTGTACGGTCCTTTCCAATACATTACCAACTTATTGGAACTACTCGACAACAAAACGAGTACCTGATCACCAGCGCTTAACGTTCGTTTGACAGTTTTCTTGTCAAAGTTTCGTTTGTATCGCGCCTGCGCAGAAGTCAAGTTTTCATGGGCTAATTGCACGACGTCTTCCAATCGGTTGCGCAAATCAACAACATACTCATAAGTCGTGCGAACTGTTTCATCGTCAACGTCCTTTGTCCACAATTCGCGCAGAATAGTCATCGGTCCGCGTACACTGCGTCCATACAATAACTCGAACGGCGAAAAATGAAGGCTTTCTTGGGGTACTTCGCGATAAGCGAACAGCAACGGTTCGATATATCTATCCCAATCAGATGGACGTTCGGCGCACAATTTCTTGAGCATACGCTTAAGGGTGCCGTTGAATCGCTCGACTAATCCGTTACACATTGCGTGGTACGGAGTAGTATGAAGTTGATCGATAGAAAGAAGTCTACAAAATTCAGCCATCATCTCAGACGTGAAATTGCTGTCGTTATCAGTCAGTATTTCCTGCGGAATTCCTACGCGGGAAAATATAGTCCACAAAGCTTCCGCCACTCTCTCAGAAGCAATATCCGGCAAAGCTACTGCCTCGGGATATCGTGTCGCATAGTCAACAACGGTTAAATATACTTATTTCTCCGTTCAGTTCGTGGTTGAATTGGTCCAATGATATCCGCAGCTACTCTGCTAAATGGTGTATCGATCAGTGGCATCTTTTCCACTGGAACTTTTGGGACTTTCCCTTTGGATACGATTTTTTGACACATGTCGCAAGACTTACAAAATCTGTCAACATCAGCGATTAAACCTGGCCAATAGAAATTACTCGATATCCGAACTTGTGTTTTTCGAACACCAATATGTCCGGCCATAACCGCGTCATGTCCAAGTTTTAACACTATCTGTCTCAAATCGGTAGGCATCACTAATTGTTTCACTTCAGACATGCCTGGAGATTTGACATACATCCGATACAATATGCCGCTTTTGTACACGAAATATTCGGTACCCGCTCCTATCGGCTTCGGACTATCCCCACGTTCGGCTCGCAAGTGAAATCTTTTAAGCGTCTCATCTTCGCGTTGTTTTTCAACAACAATTTCGTGGGTCAAACTCGGAATTTCTATTAACGGTACGTTAAGTGGTCGTAACAAATTGTTACCAATACCCTTAACAGTTTGGCTACGCGTCTGTACGGCGTTCGTCACTTCCGTTTCTACCGCATCCGCTTCGACGAATACATCATCCACAACAGGTGGCTTATCGCTAGATGTTTTATCGACGATTTCAGTTTCGTTCTCAGTGCTAATTAATGCGCCTGGCACATTGCCTATGATCAATTCACAGATAGGATTTGCCATGCAGAGAGCTTCAACTTCACCTGTAAAGAACGGTGTTTGCACAAATATTCGAGCAATCGGGGCCATACGTACCGTTCGATCGATCATCACGTATCTCTTCTCTACACCGACGAGTTGGCAATCCTCAACTAAGCTACGTTGGACCACCACGCCACTACAACCAGTGTCGCGCATCACACGAACTTTCTTACCACCTACGTAACCGTCTTCAATATGCAACCCGGTCAAATCAACACCAGAATCTTGGCATGAGCTACCGAGAACGGGTATATTGCACCCGCATTCCAGCGTAGCAGTACCGTCTCTAAGAGAACAACTATGAGTTTGGCAAGTGGGTGTTTCAACTTTACAAAAAGCAGTATATGTAGATTTCTTACCATAACTGTCGCCCATGCGTTTTACATTTTTACATTGACGAGCGATGTGTTCGGTTTCACGAAACCGATAGCAGGTTACCTCCTCTTGTATCTGTTGTGTTGACTTGCCAATGTTAGCTGATTTATTATCATAAGCTGCTGCATCGCGTTTCTGAGTTTGATTTGTTCTCAGAATTTGGTTAGCATTGCCCGGGCGATTAAGATGTGTACGCTCTTCTTCTGCAAATATCCTTAACTTGGCCCCACCTAAACCCAACTCCTTACCACACCGAGTCAACTCTGCCAAATCCGCCATCACCCAGCCGTCCATAAAAATCAGGACAAAAATACAAATATCTTGAGCAAAATTTAACACGTGAAAACTCACCGCGTTACCAGTACACACACGACGCAAAGGCAACCGCTCAACTAAAAAAATAAAAAAAAACAATTATCTCCAATACACTGATTATACGCGAGGCAATATGGCAGTCGCACCAAAGTGCACTATAACCGCTGGTAAACAGCCGCCTACTATAAGGCTTTAGTGACCTAATCACTAACGGGATTCGCGTCCCACGGAGTATGGCAGTTCCGGTTCATTACTATTCCAAAACAACCCACTCCCCTACCCATTCTCAGACAAGTACCGATAATGAACTTCTTCACAATGTAAATGGCCAACATCCTTATTAACCCTTGGGCATTTTACAAAAAAAAACCTAAAAATTAATTGAGACAATAAAGAGTTTACAATTAGCAATATTAAGTGCACACCTTGATTCCTGTCTGTCGTCAAGATTTACCGAACAGCTATATCCCGGACGAGCCCCCAGTGTCACGCGTGACGTGGCGTCACGTGTACACGTCACGTATAATTTGACGTGATTAAATTAAAGAAATGGGGTCGCTGTTCGAACTCGGCTCCAGACAAGAAATAACAATGTGTGAAGTTGAAATATAAATCAAAGTTTACTTAATCGAAATAAATCAAGTACAGTTGCAACCATACATGTATAAATAAAAGTGGCGATCATTAAAGTTCAAGTTTAGTTAATCGCTCCCGCGTTACCGGTATCCCAATGTTCATGGCCTGTAGCAATTCCGGTCGGTGATCTCAGTTCTGTTGCCGGACGCAAAGGTTTCCTCTGACTGGCTATCGACGACCCGAATCTCAGTACTGTGAATCCGGTCGGAACTTCAGCAGTGGCATAAATTCACCCGCCCCATTTTGGGACTGAAGAACTGTCATCTTCACCGTTGTTTACGGTTGGACTTGCATACACTGCACATATTTCACAATGTGGCGTACCGTGCATCGGAACGGATTACTCAGCTGTCAGTCCTGCATGTTGATCTCCAAATGATACCCTGATCCTCACTGAGAATAAACAAACAATACCTGTTGCCAAATAACCAATATCTAATTGATCCATTAACTTGATGCACTTCTTATATGTAGGATATTTACAATATGCCTATTAACGCCAATGAAAATAGACGTGTAAGTATAGGACAGTCGTAATGCAGTCATCGATAGTCAGAAATGATCAGTTCATCGCAAACAATTAATTCGGATAAACCGTATAGTATCATATAATAAGCGAAATCTATTTATCCGATAAAATGAGATATGATCATCTATCCGGTAAACCGAGATATCCAGCTAATACTTAGAAACACATTTTAGCTATCAACTGTTAATGATTCACTTGTTTACCGCTATAACATCAATTTGCCGTATAATTACATTTATATGCCTGTGCCGATAGTTTGTCTATATACAAGATATACAACATACCTGAGAATGGATAGAAGACATACAAGATATACAACATACCTGAGAATGGATAGAAGACATACAAGATATACAACATACCTGAGAATGGATAGAACGCCAAATAAACAATATCTGGCCGCCCGGCCTAATGTAGCTACATGGGCAACGACGTGTGTTTGAAACCAACGCTCAGTTTGGAATGAATCAATCTTACACGATTTCTCTGTAGATAAATTCAGCCGTGTGCCATCCAAACTCTACTGACCAATCAATATTCCAGATCCAATTATATTAAAATACATTGCGGTTCACGCCTGACTTGCCATACAGTCATGCTTGCCAATTACAGGATTTTAGATAACAATGGGACGTTCGCCCGCGCGGCACACGCTACATTCTCCTCAGCCAGCCAAATCAGTAGTTCCCATTACACACTCATCCCTGCCACAATATACTCAATCGGTGAATAGATAAGTCTGCGAACCACAGACGTGACAAATATTTACTATTACTCTTTAAGGATTACGATAAATTCTCTAATATTTCGATAACTCCATATCAATTCGAATTTATTTCTGAGAAATGTATCCAATTCTAAATTTTCGAAACTCTCAATGATCGCACAGTCCTTGTATAATTCTTGCACACCTCTAGCTTCCATATTGCAGTCACAACACCTTGCCTATCTCCGTGAATTATTGCAGTGGCTGAATTATTAGAAAAACTGACTAAACTATTTACCGCAAGTTGTGGAATTTAGATCAATGGCGTAGCGATAGTTGTGTCAATCAATCTTACAGAAATTGTTGATCTTGTTGCTGTTGTTCAAAGGTATAACTCAATACGGATCACAGGTTCTGATATCCGAAATACAAAAGCTACAGAAGAGTTACAACGATTCCGTGGATGCGTTCGTACCAGTAAATAAATCTTGCAACGCCATTCTACAGACAAAACTAGAGAAATGCAAAACATGTGTGACGGACAGTTGCACTTCAAGGTGAAGTTACTAATTCTTTCGTCCTAAAGACATCTTTCTCGTCTATATGACCACGCTCTTAGATAAGTGGCAGGCTACCATATTCAAAACATCTACTTCATGACTAACTATTTCATGACTAACTGATTGCTAAATTGCACACAAAGTATAACTGATCTATGAATGTACATCATTTCCATGGTACACATGTATGGTACAAGATTTGGTTGATTCCACTTTCGTAACGGTGGAACCATGATACATCACCAAAGCTGTTCTATGAGTAAAAAGGCAGTTCTGTGTGGAACCCTTGTCGCGATATATGTCCTATAAGGTTTGTCCTATTCAAATATTGTTTCCAGATGTGTAGTATATATAATTAAACCTGGTTCCACATAGATCCAATCGTTCTCAAAGAGTATATAGTTCGTGAATACATTAATGAATGCCAGATCTGACAAAGACTTAACCTAGTCACTGCTAAGTTTTATGTTGTGAATTTCTCTTAATTTTCAGAGCCCAGAAGGTCTGTAAGCCCACCGAATGGCAGCTTATCCTGGCTAAAGGAATTGGCTTCTTCGCTCAAGATATTCCAAATTTCTTCTCAAAGTCTCTGCCGGGATTCTTCGTCGACACTCTGGCTAACGGGATCGTTAACGTTGGCGGGTAAATCGGAGACTTCTTCGGTGGAACCCTTCCGAACACTTTCGTGGACATTGGTAAAACTATCGGGAGTGGAGTGGTGGGCATCGGGAACCAGATCGGCCACGAACTCGGCAACATTGGCAACACGATTGGATCCGGGGTTGTCAACCTGGGAAAAGATATTGAGCACGGGGTGATCGACCTTGGTACTGATATCTTACACGGCATCACTGGAACCATCGACAAAATTGGAAACTTATTCGGCAGTAAGTACGAGAGAATGTGTGAAGTCTCCAGGATTTTGTACAACTCATGGCAAAGTTGTATTGTCATTGTAACGTCCGTATACACGTGAATCTTCCAATGAATTGTACAAATAACAAGCGTCAGAGTAAGCGTCCACATAGCAAGCGTCCAAAGCCCACCTCTTAAGTCATTCATGTCCAAAGGTACTTCTGTTTATGTATGTAATATCTGCACGAGAGTGTGAAACAACACATGTGTATATCAGCATGACACAGTGTGGACTTTTTGCGTCTTATCCGCAGTTTGCGCGAAAGAGATAAGACAACGGGGATCTTCTCCACATTACCCTTTTCTGTAGGTTCGTCTTCGGTCAATCCAAAGAACTACAAGACAACTCGTTGAGATAAACAGAGGTTGTTGTTGTTTACTTCTGCATCATAACATAGACAGAATACAGCAAATCATGATAACCAAAAACGTCTGTACAGATGAAGCAATGGTGTTAATGCTTAGCCTAGTGTAATATACATCAAACTTTTATACAGCTGAGTAAACAAAGTACTTAAACGCAGGCCTGTCTAAACTTGAGCGCTGGTCATTACTGATACAGAGCTGGCCTGTTTGACCAAATGATTCAAATAATATACATGTATAGCTTTATCATATTAAATAGACGTTCAGGTTTGCTAGATCTCCCCAAAATATATAACCGCGCACAAATACTCATCTGATTCAAACTCTTACTAATCCATTTAACATTTAACAGAAGACAATTCATTTATATGCATTTCTATAACATACAGCGTAAATCAGGTTTATATTCAAGTATACAATTGACCTGATGTGACAAACCTCTCGCTCTACCAGTCACTGTATTAATTATCAGCTATCTTCAATGGTCAGTGTTTCCCGACCACTTCAATTACACACAGCGGTCTATAACATACAGCGGTCAGTATTTCCTGGCTTCCGCTCAACTAGCAGATACGCCCCCCAATCTCAATATAATTGTATGTATATACATGTACCGATCAAACCCGTGAATTGACATTGAATCAAATAACAACCTTCCAAAACTAATTAGGGCAAATGTGAAACTCAAACAGATACATACGAGGCGTCCCTCTATATCCATATAAATTCCACATATCCTCCCCACCAGAAGTTAAATGTCCATCTTGCAGGGATGACATTTAACTCACTTTTCCAACACAATGTCAATTGAAGGTTGAGAAAAATCAAATCCACAGGCTGGCCGAACCTGGGACAAAACTGTCATAGGCGTGTTAAAACTAGATGATACAGAGGTTTGCTCTAGAGTCTTCGAAAAACAATCAAAACAAGGAATACAAGAAAATTTACACAGCTTGCAACGTTGCATAACACGAAAAATAACATAAGCCAGTATGCATACAAACAAAATTGAACCAAATACGTACGTCAAAATCTCGGAAAACGACATAGTGGACCCGCGTTCTAGCTCCACTGGTCGTAACGGTTTAAGGGGCACATATTTCACCTGACGAAGGTCATGCCAGGGTGTGAGCTTCAGCGAGGTTAGTATGTTAGACTCATTCAGAATGGTAGGTATGTCGACAGGTGGTAAGGAAACAACAGTCGCTAGCAGAGAAACCATTTGAGTCATCACTTTTACCTGACTTAACTTCCAATCCACACCACTAAAAGTACAATTGTTAGGACTCAGCAAATAGAGTCCCTGCACCTAGAGTGTGCGTCATGGTAGGAACACCGTCACAATGTTCTTGAATATCTTCTCCAAATGTCTGCACAACAAATTCACCTGGGGCAAGTTCAAATGTCTTACTGGTTGTATCGTTAGTTTGACTCAACTGAACCAGACACAAATCACTAGTGACGTTATATAAGATACTCACAATACAAGGTATATGCTGTGACGCCATCATGGCGTTGCCATAACAAACCTTTGGTGTACGTCCCATACACCGTGCAGGGTGGAAGTACCATCCTGTGCGCGTATTTAACCCAATATACTCCGCGGATAACATGACTTTCATTAACTGGCCGGGAGCACGTAAGGGCAGAGCCCATGACCTTATGTTATACTCGACATAGGCACCATTGTCAACAAGTGGGAGAGTGGCCACGTAATGCAGAGAATCGATACCATCACGTAGCCACAGGGATTGCACAAGTACATGTTGATCATACCACATGTACGGCTCAATGAGTTGAACTCCTGTAGGTAGCAGGTCTTGTACTTTACGCAACTCCGACGATGGAAATAATTCCTCAGTCAGTCTGCCCAATTCTACGGAAGCGTACTGTCGTTGGTATTGTAAACGGGCTTCATGGTACGTTTGCATAGTTAATTCCATGGCATCCAAGATATGGTTAAATTTTAACACGAGGAGAATACGTCGCCACATCCGTACTTGCGTCGCTCTAGCTGACTGAGTGAAATCATTTAGATACTGCGTAACGTTAACCAAAGCATCTGAAGGTTGATTAATTCGATCGCGATTAAGTGCAATCTCATCAAAGGCGTGATGTACTCCAGACGCGAGTTCATTTGCAAAGTGAGCAATGCCATGGGCGGCCGTTAACGTGGTTTGTATCAATTTTCTTAACTTGTCAATATCCCGGGTCGTTGCTAACCCAAACAAGGCGGATCCAATCTCACCCATAGCATCTAGCAACGCCCTTCGAAATCGACGGGGAGATGTACGGTCGATATCAGCCTGCTCGACCTGAACTGCAAGATGCTGGAATCGATGCAACCAAGGTAACATGTCGGAACGTTCAATATACTGGTGGTTAAGTGAAACGTTAACCATGCGATAAAGATCTTGGACATGTGCACGAAGATTTTCAGGGAATACCGGTGGCGTTATAGTCACAACAACTGTCCACTCAGCCTTGACCAGACTAACAGGGACCTGTCCAGTAACGAGGACGCCATTCCGCAGTGGGGTTACAGCAGTCCATACCAATGGGACCGGGATAACAAGAATAAATACTAAGAGCAACATGACCATCATCATAGCCACTGGTATCGGAAAGTATAAGTGCGGCGATGCTTATTTCTGACTATAGGAGAACTCAAGGCTTGGGGTTTGCGCTTGCGCAAGTAATAACCATGCGGTGAGTCGTCCATTTCATTCGAGGAGTCTGGCCCATTGGTGGATTCCTCGTCCATATCGGATGACGTATTATCCGCATTGGGCGGTCCTTCTACATCGGACATTGGACTTTCATTCTCATTTGCCGTATCATTGGGGATTTCAAGTGCATTAGGGGACTGACTGGTAGAGTCATTACACTGAGAATGGGAGGAGAGTGACAACTGCCCATCATGTGACGTGGGCGCCTCAGCTTGCTCGGGGGCTACGTTAAACTGACGTTCTGCTCTGTTCAGACTCTGCCGCGTACCTAACTTAGGGTTGCGACGGGGACGTGGGTGAACATGAACCCAAGCAATCTGAGGATCGACAACTGGAAGCTTAGAGACATTGACTACCCTAGTTTTCCCCGACCTCTGGTGTCGGATATGGGCTACCGGTCCGTTAATCTTAAATATTTCATACTGCGGATCACACTGAGCAGTAAGTTTGATTCGTTCATCGGCATGCACAACAACAGAGTCGCCCACCTTGAACACGCCCTCCCGTGCTCGGCGATTAATTTGCTCATGATGGTACAACCGTGACTTTTCGGTCGCTTCGCGTGCCTTATGGAGTGCATTGCTCACATGACTTAAACGGTCACCAAGATCTTGTGAAGCATCTACAGGTAGGGAGAAGGGTAAACGTGCGCGACGCCCATACGTTAAATAAAAGGGCGTGTACGTAGTTGTGGCATGTCTTGTGTTGCGATAAGCTAACAAAGCTGAACTGAGTTCACTTTCCAAATGTCCAGACTGATTATTGACTAACTTCTGGAGAATTTCCTTTAGGGTTCGATTGAAACGTTCAGTTCTGCCGTTAGTTTGAGGATGATACGGGGTCGTGCGCCTGTGATCTATTCCTAGCAACTTGAATTTTTCTCTCAACTCATTAGAGTTGAACTCCTTTCCAAGATCGGTAATCACAATCTCCGGAATTCCGTGTCTAGAACAGTATTGCTCAAGAAATTTATCCTCCACATTTTCAGCTGTTTTCGAACGTATGGGAAAAGCTTCCGCCCAAGCTGAATAATGATCTACTATCGTCAAGATGTCGAGTCAGTGGACCGATCAAATCCATACCAACAATCTGACCTGGATATTTTGGCATGGGCATTTCAGTGTACTTTGGGCGAGTACGCACCCGTCTATTGACCTGACAAGTTGCACAACGGTCCAACATACGCATAATGTCTTTACGCATGCCCTTCCAAACGAACGCATCTCGGACTAGAACTAAGGTCTTATAGAGTCCTTGGTGACCTGCTCGAAGGTGCGCCTGCTCCATTACCTGGTTACGAAACCTGGTTGGTAAGATCACACGGGGATATTCAGCATCAGCTGCCGAGGGACATATCGTGGAATATACTATTTCATTGTGTACCATATGTTCTTCCGATGGAACAGTAAATAGGGTGGGGAACTCCCGTTTTTGTTCCTGGCGAAGGGTTTCTTCATCAATGCTATATACCGATATTGGTACGTACGGTAGGACACCATCAGGTATCTCAGGTATAATGTAATCATTAGTATCAAAGGTTGCAACCTCACAATGCGTTCGAATTCTTGAAAGCATGTCCGCTCAGACATTCTTGCTCCCTTTGATGTATTCAATCTTACACCCATATTCAGCTATCAAAACCGCCCATCGTTGAACCTTGGTGTTCCGAACTTCACTAATGAAGAGACTTTTCAACGGTTTATGATCAGTGTAAACAACAAATTCTGCTCCATAGAGGTATGGCCTTAACTTTTTCAATGCATAGACTACAGCATAGCCGTCTTTCTCTATGACCGGCCAATTCAACAGGCTATCCTTTAAGGTGGCCGACACATACTGTATGACCCGGTCAACACCCTGCTCATCTTCTTGCACTAAAATCGCACCTACCGCATAGCTTGATGCATCAGTAAAAAATTTGTATGGCTTCTGTGGGTTTGCATAAATTGCATAATCACTGCATAAAATGCGTTTTACTTCATCAAAAGCATTCCGCTGGGGCTGATCCCATTTGAACCTCACATGCTTCCGTGTCAAGGACACGAGAGGCTCTACTAGGTTAGCATAATTGGGGATACATGCACGATAATACCCCGCCATGCCAAGAAGAGAACGTACTTCTTCTACGGAAGTGGGAGGTAACATGTCACGGATAGCTTGAATTTTCTGATCTTGCGGGGAAATACCATGCTGTGAAATATGATACCTCAATAAATCTACCGATCTGGCAGCGAAAACACACTTCTTTCTTTTGAGCTGTAAATTATACTCTAATAACCGTTCCAAGACCAGTTTTAGATGATAAGCATGCTCAGTTTCATCGTGCGAATATATAACGATGTCATCAACATACACAAAAACAAACTTACCGACATAATCTCGAAAAATGTCATTCATGGCTCTTTGAAAAACCGCACCTGAGTTACAAAATCCAAATGGCATAGAATTCCACTCAAATAAACCTTCCGAGCAGGTGAATGCAGTTTTTTCAATGTCTTCCGGTGCGACAGGTATTTGCCAATATCCAGACTTAAGGTCTAAAGTTGTGAACACGGGTGCACCACGCAGAGAGTCAAAAATGTCTGAAATCAAAGGTAATGGAACCCGTACGCGTTACAGAGTTCAATTTCCTGTAATCGATGGCGAACCTGATCGTTCCATCTTTTTTCGGTACCAGTGTGATAGGCGACGCCCAAGGTGATGAAGATGGTCGTATAACACCTGCCTGTAACATCTCCTTTATTTGGTCCTTGACAACATGCTGTTTCATCAAGGGCATTCTGTACGCACGCTGCCTGATGGGTGGGTGATCTCCTGTAGGTATGGTGCACTGCACTCTCGGGTGTCTTCCTGCACCTGGTTTCTTTGACTCAACGAAAACATCTCGGAGCTCATGTAACACCTCATCGATCCCTCTGTTTCCCGTGGTTTCATAAACACTTCCTGTGGCGTCGATACCTCCCAGCAGTCCAGTCGACGTTAACTTGTACGATCGACTGAACCAGCGCATAAGACTTTTTGGATAGTCCAATTGAGCTTGTCCTATAAGAAAGGCATCGGACCACAAAATACACTGGTGAAACATCTCCGGAACCACCACAATCGGTACGGGAGACGCGTTTAGAAATTTGACTTCAGTTTGTCCCAAAACCTTCAGAGGCTGCTCATTTACAGCATAGATTACACCAGTTTTCTTAAGTGGTCCCTTCCCAGATAGTTTGTGCCAAACATCAGCACGTAATAGTGACGTTGACGCCCCCGTATCAATCAGTGCGGTAATAGTTTGTCCATCCAACTTTAATTGGGCCGAGAACCTCCCTGGAATGATCGAGTGCTCGGCCCTACGCCGTTTCCCGCTTGCTCACGAGTTGTTCGGAAGCGTGGGTTAGCCGGATTACGACATTCCGCCATTCTGTGTCCGGTCTGCTCGCATCTCCAACAGGTGATCGGTTGTCTCTGATTGGCACGCCTCTGTCCATTGTATCGTGTCGTTGGCAGTCACTGATCACTCTGGGCTCACATTGCGGTATTCTCCTGCTGTCGGCGTTGATCACGTTCTAACCGGTTCAACCGATTGTTCACTAGTTTTTGATGTGACTCTATCGCACCTCGGTTCTGTCGGATTTCCTCTAAACATCTCTCGATAGGGTCCCGAGAAGTATCAACCTCCATCGGTACTGCTTCGTCTAAGTTCATGGTAGATAATACGTCTAACCGGGATGCTTGATCCTCCACATAGGTCATAGCCACATTTACATCTTCGGCCCGTTGGCTGAGCACGATCCTGCGTGCCAACTGCTTATCCTGTAGTGACCTAATATATGCACGAAGGATGACACGTTTCGAGTCGTCGTTTACATCTGGGTATGCAC
The DNA here is from genome assembly GCA_036873755.1 of Hanleya hanleyi. Classification (NCBI taxonomy): domain Eukaryota; kingdom Metazoa; phylum Mollusca; class Polyplacophora; order Lepidopleurida; family Hanleyidae; genus Hanleya; species Hanleya hanleyi. The sequence continues at coordinate 20,984 of JAVTVY010011582.1, forward strand.
GTCTAGCCAAGTCCCGAAATCGTCTATTGTACGCATAGACAGTTTCTCCTGGTCTCTGGTGAATCGACCCTAATTCACATTTTAGTCTCGTCGGGGTCGCCAATGTGGACTTTTTGCGTCTTATCCGCAGTTTGCGCGAAAGAGATAAGACAACGGGGATCTTCTCCACATAACCCTTTTCTGTAGGTTCGTCTTCGGTCAATCCAAAGAACTACAAGACAACTCGTTGAGATAAACAGAGGTTGTTGTTGTTTACTTCTGCATCATAACATAGACAGAGTACAGCAAATCATGATAACCAAAAATGTCTGTACAGATGAAGCAATGGTGTTAATGCTTAGCCTAGTGTAATATACATCAAACTTTTATACAGCTGAGTAAACAAAGTACTTAAACGCAGGCCTGTCTAAACTTCAGTTTCTCACAACTCAAACACTTAATTAGGGAAACTACCGGAATGGACACTTGAGCGCTGGTTATTACTGATACAGAGCTGGCCTGTTTGACCAAATGATTCAAATAATATACATGTATAGCTTTATCATATTAAATAGACGTTCAGGTTTGCTAGATCTCCCCAAAATATATAACCGCGCACAAATACTCATCTGATTCAAACTCTTACTAATCCATTTAACATTTAACAGAAGACAATTCATTTATATGCATTTCTATAACATACAGCGTAAATCAGGTTTATATTCAAGTATACAATTGACCTGATGTGACAAACCTCTCGCTCTACCAGTCACTGTATTAATTATCAGCTATCTTCAATGGTCAGTGTTTCCCGACCACTTCAATTACACACAATTGTAATACAGCGGTCAGCATTTCCTGGCTTCCGCTCAACTAGCAGATACGCCCCCCAATCTCAATATAATTGTATGTATATACATGTATCGATCAAACCCGTGAATTGACATTGAATCAAATAACAAACTTCAAAAACTAATTAGGGCAAATGTGAAACTCAAACAGATACATGCGAGGCGTCCCTCTATATCCATATAAATTCCACAACAGGGCAAGCTGTACATCCTTGCGTCTCTCATACACCTTGAATTTTGACCTGGTACTCTCACTCCTACCCTGAGGTTCATTAAAATTCCCTGTTTTAACACAATGTTTGAACACAACGTGAGACAATAAAGGATCTTTGTCAGTCCACTCTTTAATTTGCTTAGAATTAACAGGTGACTGCTCAGTATTGATATTTTCCATCAGTAACACTATATCAACTGACAAAGGTATTTTACAATCTGCACTGGTCAAAGGAAGGCGACTCAGTTCGTCAGCAGTGTAATTTTTCTTGCCGGCTCTGAAGCTTATGGTATAATCATAGGCAGCTCGGGTGAGTGCCCAACGCTGTATACAACCAGTGGCCATTGGTGGGATACCTTTGCTCTCGATAAATAGACTCATGAGAGGTTTGTGGTCAGACATCAGTGTAAAATGATTCCCATACAAGTATTGATGAAATTTAGCTACGCCGTAGGTACAAGCAAGTCCTTCCTTTTCTGCCATACTGTAGTTACTCTCAGCCGGTGAGAGTATGCGGGAGGCGTATGCAATGGGAGACTCGATTCCATCCACATTAGCATGAGCCAAAACCGCCGATATGCCATAAGCTGACGCATCACATGACAGAGTCAAACTCTTGGTGTTGTCGAAATGGACAAGCAGTGTTTCAGAACAAAGCATTTCCTTTACTTTGTCAAAAGTTTTCTGTTCAATGCCGGTCCATTCCCATTTTACATCTTTACGGAGCAACCAATTCAGTGGTTCTACCACTGTTGCAATATTTGGCAAAAATGGTGAGTAGTGGTTAAGCATACCAAGAAAAGATCTTAGTTGGGTGAGATTTGTGAGAGTGGGGGCATTCTTGACAGCCTTAACTTTTTCCTTAGTAGGATTCATTCCTTTTGCATTTATTCTTCTACCTAAGTAGATAACTTCTGGCACTCCAAACACACATTTAGACAGTTTCAGTTTTAGTCCACTTTAACTCAGTCTCTTCAAAACTTCCTCCAAGTTTGAGTGATACTCAGCTTCGGTGGACCCCGTCAACAGAATGTCATCAATGAATACCCCCGTCTGGGGGATACCCTTCAGCAAATTTTGCATTCGCCGTTGGAAATTACCTGGAGCCGATATTACCCCATATGGAACCCGGTTGTAAACGAACAAACCTCTGTGAGTGTTTATGCAGGTATACTTCTTGGAATCTTCATCAAGTTCCATCTGTTGATAGGCATTTGACATGTCTAACTTCGCCTAAACTGTACCCCCAGCAAGGGAGCCAATCACATCATCCACTTTCGGCACAGGGTGACGATCAAGATATGAAACTTTGTTTACAGTGAGTTTATAATCACCACAGATTCTGATGTTTTCACCATCAGCTTTCACAACAGGCACGCCCACTCACTATGCTCAACAGGAGAAATTACCCCTTCTCGCTGTAAGCGATCTAGCTCAGCATCGATCTTCTCTTTGACCATATAGGGCACTGATCGAGCTTGATGATAGATCGGCTTTGCGTCCGGATCCACATAAATCTTTGCTTTGGGTCCGTGTATGTTCCCAAGCCACCGCTGAAAACCTCTGGATATTTGGTTTTAGCCATATCAGGCAGCCAGTTCGATACACGTTGCACTTCCTGCCAATCCAATTGTAACTCATTGAGCCATGCTCGCCCGAATAACATAGGACCTTTTTCAGCCACAACTAGTAATGGAAGACTTCTGACCGCGTTTCCATACTTCACATTAACCTCTGTCTGTCCACAGATGTGAACAGCTTCACCTGTATATGTGCGAAGCACGGTGCCAGATGGGGACAATACTGGCTTACTGCCACTCCATGGCAACTCAATGAATGTCTTTTCACTAATCAAAGACATGCTAACACCAGCGTTATTAAATTCCATGTCGAATGATATGTCTTCTATTTCCACATTCACAGTGATTGGCTTTGTGCTGGATGTCGACGACTTATAGAACAAACTGTATGTGTCATCCGACTCATCGCCAGAAGATTCTGTTACCATATAGGCCTTCTGCTTTTGTTTAAGGAAGTCCCTTCTGCCTGTTGGTCTTGCGCCATTTGCATTAGCCTCAACCTGGTGTACGCCCTGTGAATTCGCCTCAACCTGATGTACTTATCCAGTGGCTTGACCTACTTTTGAACTGTTCGAGTTGGCAATGTCCTGCAAATTTAAATCTGCAGTCTTCATTGACTGGGCTATTTCTACTGCTCTCTTGTAGTCAATGTCTGTTTCGTAACTTGTGTCTAATTCCGCTTAACCCGGGGCTAGGGGCCTTATGAACCCATGTACTTCAAGATTCTCATGGTACTCATATGAAAATTACAACACATATAAGGGAAGTGGGAAGAGGTGCCGACATACTGACTGCGTCACATGACTTCACAGAATAGTCTTCTGGTTAACCTATTCTTAAGCACATACCAAGAATCTAACGATTCGTGATATGTGTTGTATCTCAGGTACGCTTTTATTGTACCTGTTCATGTGGCAACTTGGATGATATGACCACACGGCCCCTAGCACCGGCATAAGCGGTATTAGATACAAATCTAGAGAGCTATGATGGGAATGCTCTGACAACTCGTATACTGGTAATTGGTGAGCTGTTTCGCTGTGACAACTCTTACATTGGAGATTGGTGAGCTGTATCGTCGTCAGATGTAAATGACGACATGTAACACAAAAGACTAGTCTGTAATCATGATGTCTTGCCGGCATCATTGAAAACTGTTGACCGCTTCTCTCTTGCAGGAAACAAGCCTATGTTTATGTATACTATGATTGTCTTTTTGAATTTGGTGCTAATATTGTTATATGGAATATGGAATAGGTCTTTGGATTATGGACGCGGATATTCTCTAATGGACGACGGCTGAATTATGAATGACGGACCAGACGCTTGTAATCTGACAAAAGTCGACGCTGGATTCTGTCATCATTAATGCCGATGTCTAACCTATCGCGTAGCGTCTCTCCAAGAAAATCCGTGAATTCACATGGTTCAGCTTTATTTAATTTAAATCTACTCACGATTATGCTGGCTTTGGGTTGTTGATGGTTTTTAATCAGCTCCACCAACTCTGCATACGACTTGGTTGTCGATTTGTCTGGTGCCAACAAGTTCTTGATCTAACGATAGGTCACTGATCCACATACTGTCAACAAGATGGCGCGCTTTTTGTCTGGAGTTGTGATCTCATTTGCAAGCAAATATTGATCGAGTCTCTCGACGAAATCTACTCAGTTTATTGCACAGGTGAGTTTATCACACAGGTGAATTTATCACACAGGTGAGTCTATCGCACAGGTTAACATACTGTGTTATCGATCGCTATGACTGTCGACTGGTCATTTCGTTAAATGGCTTATCTCAATGGAATAGGCATAGTTTGTTTATTGTAGAGCCGAGGTTTAGATCTAAATATTGCTCCAGTAATACATCTGACGACTTCCATATAGAATGACATCCGGCATTCGACCAATCGAAGGTTCGTCTCAATGTAGAGAGAACCGAATCGGAAACTTCCCGAATTTCGAGTTTTCGAGTTTCGAAATAGAATGAAAGTTTTCAGACTAATCAGCGGATGTGTCATTTTAATTCATAGTACTCCATACGGCTACCACGCATAGGTACCGCAGTTTGTACCCGTACATTCATCCCAGGGGATTATTGATAATGAGGTAATGTTTAGCGAACCAATCACCTAGTGATAAGCGCTTTATAGGCCGCCAATCAGATTCCGGTTTTCTTTAGGCTACCGGTATATGCGAGCACAGATCACCACATGTGTTTAGTTAATCCCCATATGGCCATGTTAAACGATAGTGAATTAATGTGGGTACACTCTCAAAATGATTAAGGGAATTTTCCCGAAATTCAGGCCATACATTCACAGCTGAATTTTCGTGCATTTTAGCCTGAAATCGAGGATATATTTCTTCAATTCAATGATGAATTCGCTGAAATTCAGGAAATTGTCCCTGAATTTCAGGCCGAAATTCCTGACAATTGAATTGTGGGTGTATGGATTTCTGAAGAAATTCCCTGGATCATTTTGAGTGTGTAGGTGTACGCACATATACGGAAAGTTAACTTCCTTTCTTTGTAATCAGGGAAGTTGTTGGCTGAAATCTGGCATGATCCTATGGCGGTGTTTGACCTCTGTCATGAATAATTCAGTTTAATTAGACTGGGAGTAGTATGTACGGATTCCATATAAAATATGTTCTATGACGTCAGATCTACATCTTTCAAGTGAGGATTTAGACCAACACTACGACATGTTGTCATACTGAGATTACCAAACCCGCTGGAGGGCGCCACTGAAAGCTGGATGACCCACCGCATCGTTGAATTGGACGCAACCAAAACCAACTGCAGCCATTCAGAATACATATGACACCCTACCAACGTCTTCATTCTGGTCAGCGCGTGTTCTCACTGGTAGGACAAGGAGAATGGGAATAACTCTTATTTCACCAGGTGGCGCTGCATAAACTTAAGTGAAGTGACGTTACGTTGTTATTGATGTAGAATCCTTCGCTGTCAGATAAGGAATAAAACGGACAGCAGAATTGTTTACGATTTGGCTTTATAAAAACTCTGTAGGTCTACCACCGATATGTCTTTTCATTTAGTTGAGAATTTTATTTTCGCGGTTTCATTTCAGACTTCCCAGGTTACAAAGCTGCCATACAAACCATCGTACTGGCGAACAATGCTCGGGCCTGGTTGAAACGAGCAACACGACTGTCATACAGCGTCAGCAGTGTAAGTCTGGTACCGGTGGTGATTACTGAAATTCGGTTCAACCATACGACATGGAAATTGAAGAGGAAAGATGACACCTGCTCTGGTCACAATAGGCCTACATTGAGAGACTGACGCCAAAAGGCCATTTCTAACTTTATCGTTGATGCTTTGCTCAGGGATCATACAAAAGGCTCAAATTGACTCCAATATGATGTTTTTCGCAAGAAAAAGTTGATGTACGCTTGTCTTAGGGTAATAAGGCCGAACAAACTGGCCCCGCAGGGGCCAGTAGTTTGGCCTATATTGGTGAAAACACAACAACAACAACAACAAGACAACCATACCGTTCGCATCACTTTTTCGTTTGGGGGGCGGAGCTTGTCGTTCAGGAGTTGCTAAGGTCTGGAGGCCGCCATTGCTCCCATGGAGGATTTCGGCACACCTCGGCTATTCCCGACAAAAATAAAACTGTAAATTCTACAATTTACTCTCCCCGGTAGTTTGTCTGAAAAAAATTTCAACAGCAAAAACGTATTCTGTGCTCCAACGAAACGCTGGGTCTTCTCGTACAGTTGAGCAGACATTGCACGCGGGCATTTGCAACAACAACAACATGACATGTGCGACTTGCAACACAGCGGAGATTTCCTCTGGGGATGATCCCAAGAATAAAGATATTTCTGTGTACCGGTATTTCATACTACTCGGCTGTTTTTGTCGTTTCGTGTGTCATATACTTCAGACTTTCTCGTAATCACATCTTCAGCCCAGTTGAGCTTAAACTTTAGAACTATTTTGGGGGAAATCACGCTGTCCCTTTCATTCAGGTTTTCAGCCTGAGCGGTCGAGCTGAGGCTCCCGATGTGGGGTTTATGTTGACGCGATTTTTCACACAGTTACTATTTTGTTATTTCCATCGAATATTGCAAGATTAATATGGATATGTACCGGTAACATATATATATCTGAAATATTGCAACTGACAGCTATAAAATGACAGAATTGGAGATAATTCATGCTGAAAAAAAAATGTAATATTCTCTAAATAATACGAAAAATCAGGCCTATCAGTTTAGTGACTGTGTTTACTGTTAATTATGCTCATTAAGACTAGACATTTTTTATCATCACCACCCACCAAATTTAAAAAAAAACAATTTCATCCGACTATATGTACCGACAATCCCCCACTTGCACAACATTCAGGTTAATCCTTTGACAAAGAGCTCAGCTGTGCAGATGGCACCGGCAGGTGCACTGGGACACAATTCGCTTCCATCTGTCTTTAGCCTAGAAAATATTTTTAATTGATAACTGGACTATTTTTCTGAAGTTTTCTATTATCTGAAGTTGCCGAAATCTTCATAAATCATGCAAGCATGATGGCCCTATTATGGAATACAATGCAAGTTAATTTGATGAATAGCCTATATATCATATTTACTCCAGTGATCAATAGTTAAACCCCTGCCCCATGTTTCAGAGACAGAGAAGAGAGTCAATGAATGAACCACTATGTGAAAGCACATGCGGGCACTATCGGTGCAGCTCATTGTTAAAGGATTGACTTGAATTTTGTGCAAGTCCTGGAATAGATCTCAGCATGGAAAGTCAGATGAGTCCACAAGATGACGTAATCCATGACTACTGACCTAAATTTAGTAGTATATAAAACAAATTATATCAACGAAACAACAGTTAGCTTTTTTCCCAGCATGTATTTGGTACAATCTCAGTAAACTCAGATATCATATCATGGAATATTGTATCTGAATTCAGCCCTATGCGAAATTGTAACTACATTTGTTAGCCAATCAGGTGGCTAGCTTGGTGAAACAATTTCAAAATCACGCCCACAGTAATTACACATGGTAGCATGGAGTCTAATATATAAAAATTATCCTGAAACAGTATCCATATATGGCATAATTTCCAGACAGTTTGTGTGGTCAACCGTAAAGATCAAAGAGTTTACTTCCGTCGAAAAGTCTGGCTATGTTAGGAGGAAGAAAATATCAAAGGATTGTGCTGTGTGATTATGTTAATCTCCATGAACTAAACGTCAATCATGTCAGAGAGAAATGGTAAAAATTGTCGTGACTGGCTTATTATGGGATCTCGTAGAATATCGGCAAACATTTCGCATGAAGTTTTCATAGCATTACGTCTAGATGGTATTCCCCTGATTTACCATATTGGTTTACCCAGATTGATATTTGTTTCAAATATTTTCCCTTTACATTTCTTAATTTTCATAATTTATTGATTATGTAAATATTCATATAGGCCTAACAACAAATATTCTTCAAGCCAAGCAACTGTGGTTTTTTTTTAATCTGTTGTCATGATCGCCATGGTCGTGGTAAGCAAGTGATCTGAATGGTCAATATTCACAGAATGTAAATTGTTGCTTTGATAATTGGCCGAAAAATAGTCACATTTCTCATGAACCATTCCCATGTGTACTAGGGCTATCTAGGATAGAGATACACACCTTGAAGTTCCCCGCCAGTGAAAACATTGTGTCCAGAGTCGTATGGTACCATATATCTTAACCATAACGGTACCATTGCGGTATCGGAGCAGACAAACACAACCATCGACAACCATTCTGGTACCGATATCATATGGTACTGTTATGGTGAAGATGTAGTCACCACTATGGTACCATATCGCGCTGGTCACAATGTTTACACTGATGGGTAACTTATATGTGTACCCCTGGTTTCAGCGAGGATGGGTACACAGAAGAAATGATTGATATCATTTAGTTTACCACAATTTACTTAGACACATGGATTATTTAAAAAATAACATCTGTGAGATTTGTTGAACGAACACCATTTTTTGATGATATGAAGGTACATGGTCGACAAAAAAATTCATCCGTCAGCCAAATTATGATAATTAATGTTCGTACAACAATCCATCGAGCTCTCTTAGAAGTAAAAGTGAAAGTATATCCTCCAGTCCTCTCTTATTGTTGCAATTATCCTGCTTATTCTTGTGCTATGAATGCAAGTGAAAGTATCCTTCAGCCCTCTTATACTGCTGCAACTGAAAGTATGTCAGTCCTCCCTTATTGTAAATGTAAGTGAAATTATCATATTTCAGTGGGAATTGTATTGTTTTGATTGACTAATTAATTACCCTGTCTTGCCTAATACAAGGCTGTTCCGAAGTCACACTTGACCAGTTGGCATATAGATTGAAGGATTCTTGTGTAACACTGACAGACAATACCTGTGAACCGATGGAGTATGCAGTGGGAATGTTATCCAACCTTGATTATGCCTTTCTTACTTTTTGCCTTGCTGATTATGTATATTCATCAAAAGGCAGAGGAAAAAGGCTTTTCAATACCACCATGACCACCCTGTATTCCCATGCATCAACCGGTATATAACTTATAGTATCCTTCAGTCCTCTCATATTGGTAATGCAAGTGAAAGTATATCCTTCTGTCTTATCATATTGTTAAAGCAAGTGAAAGTATCCTTCAGTTGTCTCATTAATTGCCATTGCAGAATAAAGTATGCTTTGACAGTCCTCTTGTTATTCATGTGAGCGAGTGCCCCTCATTGGGCAAGGCTTTGGTGTAAGACCTCCCATTGAAAAGGTAATATCCTGTACAAAAGACTGACACATCAATTCCAGCGTTACGGAATTACAAGGTACCCATATTTTTTCTTCTTCTGAACCCCTGTTGTTACTCGTCCATGGGAAAATCTGTTTTGGAATATCATTTTTCTAATTCTATTTCTAAGAACTGTAGGAGGAAAGAAAAAAAGGGAAATACAATTGTTTTCTACCTGGTCACGTGACATTCGAATACCGCGTTACGGAATTACAGTGAATTAACCTCCTTATGAAGACGTGTAGGTTACATATATATTCCATCAAAACTCGAACGTTTCTCATTTAATTCCTGATTTTATTCGAATCCTGAGCGCCTGGACTACATTATATCTGATTTCCATCAAGTAAAGTTTCAAATTGATAAATGTGGTTAAGCAAACCTGCGTTACGGAATTACATTTTGGTCCATCTTTTAAGAAGTTGCGATTTTTCCTATTTTACAAGTTCCGATTTTATTCGGTCTAAAAAATTTTGAGGACAGACCGAAGCACATGAATTCTGTTGTTATGTCCCCGGGAAGGCACGTGTATTCTATTAAATGTGAAAGAGCGATAATGACTGGTCAACAACATGGGCAAAATTGTCCAGGAAGGACATAACCGAAATTTTGAATTTTGTTACGGAATTACATTTTGGTTGAATATTTCGTGGAATTGATGGACAATACAACTTGCAGCAGATCCTTTGTCAATTATATTTCGTGAGTCTTACACCAAATCGTTGCCCCTCATTGGCTCTCATGTTTGTTCTAATTGCTTGTTTGTATTGTGGGCACGACTTCCATGTAATATCTGGGACGAATACGAATATATTCGTCCCAGGTAATATCTAATATTACAATAAATATCGCATATCATATCATACCGCACTATAACATGATATGTAATAAATCAAATTTAAAGTGGGCTTATCGTAAAGTATACGGTATGTTCGGCCTACTTTAAATTTTATTTATTTCATATTATATAGGAGTTGGGATGCCATACTAAAAATACTGAGTCAGGACCTGGTTGGTATGATATTGATTTTAATTATTTTTCATATACTGGAAAATACTAATACTGTAACCACAATCATTTCAGGTCACAATTGATGCCAGCAGTTTTGATCCCACCACAACCGGATATAGTCGTGTAGAGGTCACCGTGAGCATTCTGGGTAAAACACTGACGTTCATCGCCAAGCAATCATTAAACCCTTACAACCCGGTGACTTCCGGTCCCGCCATCGCCTCGCAAGCGATAGACGAATTCAAGAAAGCGAAATAAAATATAAATCGAAGTGGAATTTCTAGTTGTGTTATAAATGGATAACTTGTCGTGTAATGACGCTCTTGTTTCCCTTTTCACCTCGGGATGTGGAGGTGCGCCCCGAGTCAGACCTACATCATTTCAGGGAGATGCCGTTAATATGCGAGGCATGCGTGTTTGCGAACAGTGATATATTTCATCAAACTGGACTGACCAGATGATTTTGTACACTCTTAAAATGAAAGTGTTGTAAATGTTGGAGGAGGAACAACGTTAATTAAAGTATTGTATGTGTGACACCCTTAGAAAGTGTTCTGAAAAAGGTGAGCTTATATCCAACATTAAGCGCTGCATCAATAGCAAATAGAACACTTTTATAATGTTTTCTTCGGCATATTATATGTGGAATATAGCACTTGAAAAGTGCTGTATAGCTCCTGATACGGTATACTGTATAATGTTGCATATAATACCTTTTTTCGACACTTTCTAAGAGTGTTACATGTATAACGCTTTAAATAATGTTGTCCCCCTTCTTACATTTATAATGTTAAGTACAACTTAAGACTTTTAAGACTGCAGGATATACAGTTAGATTGTCTAAAGCACAATCCAGTTGCTGCTCCGTCTGAAATTCAGGAACAAATCAAATGTTTAATCACTTTTTCCTTAAATAATAGCAAAACAGACACACATACATCCTATGTGGGAATATTCATCACATTTAAAGTAGTTTGATTCCTCGTATTTCTACACCCTTCAGCGCACTTCCTATTTGAATATTCAGTGGTACAATTCCACCTCATTTCGGTTTCTTCGTGTCTTTAATATGGTGATTTGAAGCTGAATAATTTTCAGCTTGGATCAACAGGATTTTGGCTTTCACCTTCTTTGTGAAAGTCGTTATGTCTAGTGAGGAAACTAACGCATGCCCATTCATACCACAGTTGAACTATGCATCATCATATAGTTGCACATTAACTGTGTAGATTTTAACCAACTTCAGTAATTATTCTGACTGAATACTTATGAATTGACACCATAAATTGTTGAAATTGGTTACGCTTACCTATTCATGAAATTTGATGACAATTCACATATCACATGGCTCACACAAACTTCCCAAGTTTTATAGGGCTGTAAATCGTATACATTTCAACATGGATTATTTAAAATACCAAAAAATTGACACCTTGATCCCACACCTTTCAATGTCACCATATATCTGCAGTCGAAATATCATTTTGGTTCAATGTGTCATATTTTATATATATTAAAAAGTCCATTTTTAAATGTATACGAAATAGTTAAAAACGGACGACATTCCCATTTCAAGCGTCCGTTGACGCCGTTTTATGACACACTTAACTGCGAGCGTTTACAGAATAAAACATGGGTATTGTTTTGCACGGAATTAGGAGTTTTGTGAGGAACAAGAAGAAACAATGTTTCGCTTCACTTTCGTAACAGCTAAACACGCCACTACTCCTTCCAAGATATAATATTAATCGATATTTTGATATATTAACGAATGTGATTTTTTTGCGAGAAACTGTATAATATTGTCAATATTGATAAAAATGCTGTACTATATGCAACAAGCGCTGAATGAGCGCAAAGACCTCCGTCGAGGCAACAGGGTCAGTAGGGGAATAGTACATCACTGAATAACATAGGGCCGGATGCCAAGCTCAATTTTGCATTTGTTGACGTGAACTTCACCAATGGTAATTAACGTGAGGTTCCCCACTAGCATGTCCAGCTAGGGATGTGGAAGTCACATTCCCCGCAAATAATATTTCTTTGATTTCACGTGCTTGAAATATTGGGGTATGGAATAGAGTATATTGATGGAAAACCTGGAATACTGCTTGAGACATTAGGCCCCTTCCCACCCACACCTCCCCATGAGAGGATACCCCCACCCAAATCAACACGTTAGCGGCAGAAATGAGGCCCTGTGTGCCTAGTTTTACCAACTTGCTTGTGATTTTATGCTATAGGCCCTACACATCAACACTTCATATTTTGTACGTGTACAGTATAGCATCCTCATTGACAGAATCCTCTACAAAACACATCTGATTTTACCGACACTTCGTTCTGATCTGTCTCAGCATCATGTGTGGATTCAATGGGCTCGGAATAATTTTGTATACTGGTGGTTACAGGTCACCTTCACCATAATGTATCAATTACCATGAACTTGTACATGTATCACATTCATATTGAATGGTGATGGCTGATGAGAATATTGCCAATATGGAACAAATGGCTGGAATCCAGCGAATAAAAAGTTCATGTTAATCATAAACAACATACAATTAATAATACTATCAAATAATTATGTATATTCCTTGTCGACATCAATATAATACAGACAATATTATGACTGAATCAGGGTAACAGATATCCAAGGGTATATATGTCTACACTAAACTGAAGGAGATCCATGATGCGTATTATATTATGTTGTAAAACTTCACTTGCTAATCTCGATTATGTTGCTTATTGTGAAAATAAATGAAGTTATGAAAATAAATTTAGTATGATTGCCCAGTATCCTCAAATTAGAAATATCTTCAGCAGCTAAAGTTAAGCCAATCATAACAATATATAACACCATGGTACTCAGGAAATGAAGTCTTTGTTTCTAGAAGCTAAATAATTTCTGACATATTCAAGTCCTTACCTGGTCAAGGGAGATAATTTTGTAAAAAAAAAACAAAACAAAAAAAACAAGTATAGATCCACACTGGCGCAGACCAGAAAGTTGTATGACCTTTGATGATATTTGTGGAGCATGCTGCAGGACTTCAACTTTCATGAATCTGGTATTATCCACACAACCCATTCTACATGATATTTTTGCCATAGCACCGATAAACTAGATCCCTTCATTTATGTGGTCTAGATCCAGGAGCTATTGGGGGCTGCAGGTTTTGTAAAAGTTAGATCCAATTATTCTGAGAGAAGGAATGAAGTCCGGCATGGTTGTTTTGAGGTAAAACTGGGCATTCTTGAAAATGTCTGACCGATTGACACATGTATCACTCTGCCGGTCATTCTTACATGCGTAATGTTTATTTCCTGAGGAATGGGGGTGGGGGGGGGGTTGTTGGCCATTCACTGACTCTGATGCTTATGTGCTTCATGACCTACGTGACAGGTTTATGGACTTTACAACATGTTGGCAGAAGATTATTGTATCTTACATCAAGTTTATGGCTGGAACTATGAAATAAATTTAAAGGTAAACATATGCCAAAGCATTGTACATGTATATGTGCTACATGTATGTCGCTGTAAATTGCAGGATTAGTGGTCTGTGGACTGCGTGGTATAGTTACGGGCAGCGGCACATGTCTGCATAAGTTTTTCAGTGCTCTCCAGGTAAATGCCATGACTGGAAATATGAAATTAATTCAAAAGTAAACATGCCATATATGACATTGTACATGTATAAGCTTATACATGTGACATGTTGCTGTGAATCACACGTTTTTTGGCTTGTGAACTACATGATACTGTTATGGGCAGCAGCACATGTTTGCAGAAGTTTACTGATGGTTTTCCAGTCCGAAACAGGCAGGGAAATATGAATTTGACCCCAAAATCAACCGGACTATTACACAAAAATACTACAATATAGTACATGTTGTTTGTGTTGAAGTTTCACACAACTACGTGACAGGTTTATCATGTACGACACATGTTGGCGGAACTTTATCGATTGTTTTCCAGTCCGAAACAGGCAGGAAAATATGAATTCGCAGAAAAAAGCAAACCTGCATTTTACATAACAAAGACATAAATTTGGTACATGTGCTGCGCGTTGATAAATCGCACAATTTTGATTTGGCAGACTACGTTAAAGTCTTATGAACTACGGGACATGTTGGCGGAAGTTTTCCAATGCATTCCCAGTCCCAAGCAAGGAAGGAAATATGAATTTGACCCAAAAATCAACATGACTATTACACAAAAATGCTACAATATTGTACATGTTGTTTGCGTTGAAGTTTTGCACAATTTGGATTTCAAGGACTACGTGACAGATTTATCATCTACACCACATGTTATCAAAACTTTGCTAATGGTTTTTTAATCTGAAACAGGCAGGGAAATATGAATTTGCAGAAAAAAGCAAACCTGCATTTTACATAATAAATACATGAATTTGGTACATGTGCTGCGCGTTGATAAATCGCACAATTTTGATTTGGCAGACCACGTAAAAGTCTTATGGGCTACGGGACATGCTGGTGGAAGTTTTAATGCATTTCCAGTCTCAATCAAGCATGGAAATATAAATTTCACCCAAAAGTAAACATGAATTTTGAATAAAAACAAAGAAAAATAGCACATGTTGTTTGCGTTGAATTTTCATACAATTTGGGTTTCACAGACTATGAGACAGGTTTGCCATCTACGTTATATATCAGTGGAAGATTACGGATACTTTTTCCGGGCCCAAACATGCAGCAAAATAAAAAATAAACGAAAAATAATACATGCATTTTACAGTTTTACACAACATTACAAGATTTAACGACTAATTGGCTATAGTTCGATGGAACGAGACTATCTGCGTTAGAACATATGTCATAGAACATGTTCGCATAGATCTGGAGTAATGAAACACTCTTGGAAACAAGAAATGACTCGAAATACAAACCCGGAAATGGAAAACAACAACATGTCTTGGTTTGCGCGACCTTGGTGACCTTCCCCACCGTAAATTTTATTTCGGGAAATAGAGCCTAATAACGTGTTTGCTGATGGAAAGGGAATATTTCCTGCCTCCTAGATTTTCACAAATGGTTCCAAAAGGTTTCAAAAAGTTTCAATTTGGAATGGAGTCTATCGGGGGAGAGAAGAAGCGAAAAATCGCATTGTCCGTCTCTCCAAGCTGGAGGGCCGACATGTGCAATCTCTCGGTGGATGCAGGACAGAACCGGATAGCTCTGGTTTTGAGATTGAGGTGGAACCCGACTACAGAAGCAAGGCCCACTGCAATGCATTGCAATGGGGAACCCCATTATTTCAATTGTGTTCAAAGAAAAAGTGCAAGATTTCGTCGGGAACCATGACGATCCCTATTGGAAATACTATGAGTCGTGGGTTCCCCATATGACAATTATTTGGCGGGAGATTTCACGTTGCGTTCCTAGACCTCCGTCTGATCGACGGAGGTAAAAATGGACACTGACACATAGAGTGACAACGGTGCTAACCATAAGAAGGACGTCATCATTGTAACGTCGCTCGAATCAGCATGACGTCATCAATCTGGTTGAAGTAAAAACCACGACGTCACATTTGAAATGCTCATCCATATCACGTGGCTCACATAAACGTGACGTCATAAACGTCATAATCTCTGGCAACGTCGTCACAACACTGTATCGGAGATATACGTGCACGAATCTATAGCGAGCTACTGCAGGAGAATTTTATTCAGAGATTCTATTCCACAACACCAAATTTTCAAGTTATACGATTATCCAGGTAAGCTGCGAATTGCTCTGTTGTAATGTAGTTTAGTCCATTGTAGAAATTACAGAATTCTTGGTGTAAGATCTGACATTCAGTTGGCGGTTGTCGCCCAAGAAGAAATACTTTCGTGATGTATTAGGACGTATGGGGCTCGATAACTCATTATTGTATCATGGAGTTCACTTTCCCATCACGCATATATTTTACTGAAGCGCTAATATACATAATTGTTCATCAAAGCTAAAGGTGTATTGTTTGATAACAATCAATCGATAAAAGTAATTTACAGAAATGACATTTGCATGTTTGTTAGCTGTTGATTATTTTTGCTTCTTGGCACTTTTCCCGTGGTGCATTCCCTAAGTTGGGGCTGGGACTCATAGATAAACGTTGATTCCTGTTTCCTAGGTTAGAACGGAGACTGGCACATCGGCATAATGTAAGAGACAATATTTCACAGCGCTGCTCAGTACAGTTTCATATTAAGAACCCGGCTTTTATTCTTACAGGTGAAAATTCGAGACTTTGAACATAAAGATGACAACTAATCACGCCATTCAGAAGAAATTCCTACTCGAAACGCCAAAGAAGTCAGGTAGGCATAAATAGTTCGAACATATATTACGCTGTTTAAATCAGTGCCCTGTGTCTCTTTCTGTTCTTGCTGGAGAGTAGGGGGCATAGAGCATCAAGCTGACTTAATGAGCGTAAACGCTTCGTAGCAACCTCTCCCAGGATGCTTTGCACTTCGCTCCATTTACCCCTGTAGGGGTCTCGCAATTTTTGCAGGATTCTTGCAGAAATCAAGAACTGTTCTGTTCAACTGTTGTACTGATCGCAAACGTATATTTATCTTGGAAGAGAAAAGCACTATACACATAATATAATTTAGAGTATGAGCATAAGTACATACATACTAAGCTAAGTATGAGTATATCTTGAAATATACACAATAGATATTCTATGTATTTCGAAGCGGCAGTGTCACACACTTTGAGGGCAGCTTTTTGACAAATAACCCTAGAACTATATGTTGCGGAAAGATATATCGGTGAATCGCGGCTGATATTAATTCGCCGAGTTAGACGGTCGCCATATTCGTTTACTGTGGCAACAGATGACCTTGGGTCAACTCCGGCGCAGTCTGTGAGACCCTGGCAGCGCCAAATGGAGAGGCGCGAATCGAAACGTAATGAATGCCTGCTAGAGCTTGACATCGCAGTTCTTACTCTTAGTAATTTGGTTTAGTTTGTTGTTAGATTGTGTACACGAAAAATGAATGCACGTACTTACAAAAGGTGAAATTGTCACTTAACTATAACTGATCACTATGTTCGAAGATTATTTTTTAAAGAAAAATAAACTTTTTGTTCATTAATTATTGATCCTTCAATAAACGCTCATTCTTTACTTTCAACATTCTCATCTCTTTCAATAGCTGGGTTGACCCAGAACGCCATGGATAGGAACTCTAAGACTAGACAGTGGCCAGAAACAAGGCGAACCATTGTTGAATCTGTTCCCAAGGATGCAGGCTCCAAGCATCAGTTCTACCAAGTGCAGGGCGCCTTCAACCAAACTCCAACAAGACAATTGCCAGTTCCAAGACCGGAAGTGACATTAGACAGCCGTGAGAATCACGTGACGTTTTCTACACCGATCTCCGCCTTATCTATCAGAATGCGACTACACGAGTCAGCAGGACTATGCAGCAACCATGATGAATCCCGAAACGTATGGCGATTCAGTATGGCGCCGAAAGGTGGGTAACTCGAAGCCATCCCTGTATGGCTAGAAAGCAATTATAATTCTCTGAAGTCTCCTAGCGTACTTCTTGATACTATGCACAAAAACCTGTTCACAATAATCGGATATCATTATGCTGCACTAATCTCTACTAATTATATTTTCACCATATCTTTTTAAATCACGTTGAAAAATTTTGTGAGATGAAATACGCAAGATAAAAACGTTGAAATTCTTTTATTTTCTCAGGGTCTGTTCAACAATCAATCGGAAGAGATCCAGGTCGTCGGTCATTACCTGCGAGACCAAGCAGACACTCCAGACGTCTTGAAATCCAACATTCGAAAATTGGAAAGAATCTTTCTGGCACTGAGAGTGATGTATCAGAGCATTGTTTGCGATCGAAGACAGCACAGAAGCGGCCATTACCACCAAGACCTCTCCCAGATCCAACAAAGCGCATTAGGGAAACCTCGTACGTTCGTAAAACAGCAACCAGATTTGGTGCTCAAATAGGTCAAGAACTGTCAACGCGCGTCACTAACGTGAAATCTTTTCCGGTTTCCTGTGAGTCATTGAACCTACCAAATACGACACCAACCTCCCGCATTCAGGAGATCAGTACATGTAGATCTATGTCTGTTGTTAGCCTAGAAATCCAACATTTGTGCCCTGTGGAAACAGTGGACATAAACAACCATTCAGCCACTCTTCCTGGTCAAGAATGCATCGCCTGTTCTCTGCAGACGAACACTGTCATACCAAGCAAACAATCAGAAAAGTCAAACAATGTTAAGCGGAAATGCATACTCCGAAAGGGTTTGGACAATTTTAAGGAAGGCATCGAAGTATTCGGACGTAAATTTGCTCGAATTTTCACTTGCTGTGTGAAAAGACCAGTATACTGATCGTCATCTTAATTGTTAATTTTATGTCTTGTTTTATTTCAATAAAATTAATATATACTATATTTCACGGTGTTTCTTGCTCGATACATTTTCTGTTTGATATATCCAAACGACAATTACTATCTGCAAAAGTATGGCCCAAAGCAAGGTACTGGCATTCCAAAACACATAGTTCTTCCGGTACCGGAACTCCCCAATCAAAGCAGACTGCACAGAAACGCAGTGAGCATGCACCGGAAACGGGAAATGCGGAAAGAGAAAATATATCATTTAGCTCTAAAAATTGAACCATAATATGGCGGAGATCTCGAAGGTCAATAACGACAAAAAGTAAAACCAGCAGTTCTGTGTAGGCCTACTTTCTCCGTTAAAGATCCCAAAAGCATTGCTTGCGAAAGAAAAGTAAAGGTGATGTGACGTTTATTCGAGAAAACACCAACTGTTGCATTTGCGAAGCCAGAAATTCGGCTTTCGTCTAACAGTTAGCATCAACTTCTCCAAATATTGCGAAGATTGTATCTCTTACAATCTGTCCACTAACGACGTACTAGTCGTAGCAGAGCAGGGGCAGGGACTTGCTGATATGCATCAAACACATGATATCGGTATAAAATATTACCCATATTATAGTAGTATAAAGCAATAGTACCATGCTATAGCAGAAATCGAGATTGGCAAGTTACATTACGAAGACATGAAAACTTGGCTAAAATCGAGAAGGCTATTTTAGTCATCCCAAACAGAAAAAAGGCATATTTTAGGATGAACCCTCATCCTTCGGTATAGAACATTTTCATAATGATTTTTTGTTAGACCATACATAGACGCATCCCTCTATGGCGGGCGGCAGTCTGAAACATTGGTAAGTAATGTGTTAGAGGCGCCTACAGTGGATCAGGGTTCTTGTCCCAAAAAAACGAAACTTAGGGGGTAAGGGTAACAAATGACAGCATATTTCCACTTCTGTAGCTTTTTATGTTCCATGTAGGGTATCAGTATGAAGGTACGGGTATGTCTGTTATGTGGGTCAATGGGTCATTGGCGTGGTTTTAGTGAAAATTAGGGTTCATTATTGTCAGCTGTGTACATAGGAAAAGACATCAATATAAACAAGCGCTGGATGAGCGCAAAGACCTCCGTCGAGGCAACAGGGTCCGTAGGGGAATACATCACTGAATAACATAGGGCCGGATGCCAAGCTCAGTTTTGCATTTGTTGGACGTTAACTTCACCAATGGTAATTAACCTGGGGTTGAGGGTTCCCCACTAGCATGTCCAGCTACATGTGTAGGGATGTGGAAGTCACATTCCCCGCAAATAATTTTTGTCTGATTTCACGTGCTTGAAATATTGGGGTATGGAATAGATTATATTGATGGAAAACCTGGAATACTGCTTGAGACATTAGGCTCCTACTCACCCCCACCTCCCCCTGAGAGGACGCCCCCACCCAAATCAACACGTTAGCGACAGAAATGAGACCCTGTGCGCCTAGTTTTACCAACTTGCTTGTGATTTTGTGCTATAGGCCCTACACATCAACAGTTCATATTTTGTATGTGTACATTATAGCATCCTCATTGACAAAATCCTCTACAAAACACACCTGATTTTACCGACACTCCGTTCTGGTCTGTCTCAGCATCATGTGATGATTCAATGTGCTCGGAATAATTTTGTATACTGGTGTTACAGGTCACCTTCACCATAATTTATCAATTACCATGAACTTGTACATGTATCACATTCATATTGAATGGTGATGGCTGATGAGAATATTGCCCATATGGAACAAATAGCTGGATTCCAGCGAATAAATTATAACTGAATCATGGTAACAGATATTCAAGGGTATATATGTCTACACTAAACTGAAGGAGACCCATGATGCATATTATATTATGTTGCAAAACTTCACTTGCTAATCGCGATTATGTTGCTTATTGTGAATATAAATGAAGTTATGAAAATAAATTTAGTATGATTGTCCATTGTCCGCAAATTAGAAATATCTTCAGCAACTAAAGTTAAGCCAATCATAACAATATATAACACCATGGTATTGTTGTAATATGACCCAGGTATTGATTTTTGGTTAAGAATGTAATGAGATACATATATACCTGTTCTTTGTGTTATTCTGTATGCAGTTCATTCTGTATGTATTTTATACATGTACATATACCAGAAGTGGAATTGAAATTTGAATAAAATAATCAAAATATGTTCGGTTTTTACCTCTACTCAGGAAATGAAGTCTTTGTTTCTAGAAGCTAAATCATTTTAGACACTCAAGTCCTTACCTGGTCAAGGGAGATAATTTTGTAAAAAAAAACAAGTATAGATCCACACTGGTGCAGAGCAGAAAGTTTTATGACCTTTGATGATATTTGTGGAGCATGCTGCAGGACTTCAACTTCCATGAATCTGATATTATCCACACAATCCCATTCTACATGATATTTTTGCCATAGCACAGATAAAATAGGTCCCTTTTTTTATCTGTTGTAGATCCAGGAGCTATTGTGAGCTGCAGGTTTTGTAAAAGTTAGATCCAATTATTCTGAGTGAAGGAATGAAGTCTGGCGTGGTTGTTTTAAGTTAGAACTTGGCATCCTTGGAAATGTCTGACCGATTGACACATGTATCACCCTGCATGTGGTCATTACATGCGTAATGTTTATTTCGTGAGGAATCAGCTGATATCCAATGGGGGAGGGGGAGGGTGAGGTTTGCACAATACTATGCGGCCAATCAGTGGCTCTGATTCTCACCACCTCTGTCATTCCACACCTTTCTGACACAGCTAAACCAATCGATAGTCTGTATTGATACTTCCAAGTTCATCCAGTACATCCATTGTGTAACAGTCCTGTTGCGTCTTATATCAGAAGTGCTGAATCCATGACCTGCATGTTGGAATCAATTGTATACAGTTAATACCAAAACTCAGTTTACTGAAAATGTTTATGGCCTTCATTATATTTCATTCTTTCATCATACACAACAAGGTGTAATCCATTATACCAGTTCTCATAGCATACGTGCACTCAATAGTATTGGGACCTGAATGGTATCCTTACTCAAGGTAATTTGAGAATACATTCAAGAATAATTTTTAATTCAGTGTATTGAAATGTTAATTGACATGTATGCTGCTGGGAGATGAACCTTTGAAATGAGAAGTACAGGCCTGCAAGTGGCTTACAGTGAAAATATAGGAGGAAATTTGCAAAAATATTGGAGAAATATAGGAATTTTCAGAATAAAATATAGGAAAATATAGGAAATAAAGGAGTGTAAGACAGGTCTGTACTACATTGTGTGTTCCAAACTTGGTAGTTTTCTGGTGTTTAATCAAATGACTTTCACGTCCTAGTGGTGGTCTTTCAGGCGACCTGTTCTCTTGTTTGATTCAGCATAGAGAGATTGAAATATTTTGATATTTGCCGAGCAAAGCGAGGCGAAGCGAGGCGAAAAAAAAATTCTGAAAAAAAAAGTTTCTGAAAAAAACTTTCTGAAATGTTTTTCCTCATGACAGAGCATTGATGAAAGTTTTCATGAGAAAAAGTCAAAATATAGGAAATATAGGAGGTTTTGAGTAAAATATAGGAAAATATAGAATGACTCAAAAATATAGGAAAATATAGGAAGTATAGGAGGAACTTGAAAGCCTGGAATTGGGACAGAGACACATGTGGTTTGACAAACAATAAACTATGATTTGATCCTTCATTACAATAATGCTGGTAAATATTTTATAAATGCACAAGAAATTCATGCCAAAAGGCAAAATAAATATCCCCCCCCCCCCCCCAAAGGCATGAAGGAAATAGAACAACCAGGGCAACGATTTGGTGTAAGACTCACGAAATATAATTGACGAAGGATCTGCTGGAAGTTGTATTGTCAGTCTTTTGTCCAGGATATTACCTTTTCAATGGGAGGTCTTACAGCCTTGCCGATATCAGTGGCGTGCATAACCTCCACATCTTCACCACGTCGCGGTTTCTATTTTTGGGCCAAAGGCGAACTACCCCTGGTTTTAGAGAGGATGAACCTCACGTGCATTTGATATGCAACAACAACAACTTGGACTATTTGGTTGGCTTCGGCATAAGTCATCAGCCGACAAATACTTTCCGATATATAGAATGACGGGTGGTACACTAGGAATCATTGTGTTGTCCGGCATAAAATAGCGACAAAAAACTTACCAGAAAAACGGCAAAAAATCACATCGTCCACCTGTGCAAGCTGGGGAGCCGCCATGTTCAATCTTCTGCTAGAAGCCACCAACCTGACTGCCGTAACTCGTGAAGCATGATGGGAAGTGGAACCCGACTACAGAAGCAAGGCCCATTGAAATGCATTGCAATTTCGTTTTTGTCCAAAAAGAATGCTTCAAAATTTCGTCGGGAACCATGGTAAACCCTATTGTAAATCACATGAATCGTGGGTTCCCCATATGACAATTATTTGGCGGGAGATTTCACGTTGCATTCCTAGACCACTGTCGATCATAACAGCTGTAGATTTTCTACAGACCATGTGCAAGATTTTGATGCATTATTTTACCGAAATATATTGATCAAATATTGCAATTAATATACCATTTTTAAGGTATGTGTATGGGTTATGGTCTACATGGTTCAGAATCGTTTAATATTACGGACATATGTCAGTTATGTAACCCAGTATGTCACCATTCTGTCTACAAAGCCCAGTTAATGGTATGCGTTAATTTTGCTAGTTAATTACGCTGATGAAAGGACATCTATGGCTCATGCACTGTTCTGTGGGATTATTTTCCCATGGGAAAAGTCATTGCGATTTGTTAACGATAATCCATTAAAGGGGTGAAAGGATCACAACATCACTTTGAGGCGAACATTAGGGACGTGGCATGGAGAGGTATAACACATTCCATAATATTCCACTATCTATACTGCCCCGTATGTTACAAATAAGGCAGCATTGTGTAGAGTATATTTTAACAAGCGCTTAAATACTGTACATTATGTAGATCAACAGGTCACCGAATTTAATTTAAAGCAAGACTTAGTGTAGGTGTGTAGGATTCTTAGCCTGCGTCCTGCAAGGAAAAATATGTAACAAAAAATGGCCGGTTTATCCACAAATATTTGGTAAAATAATTTCATCAGATTCCTAGAAGTAGCTGATCTCCAGAACATTCATAACTAACATTCGGAATTAATGATCTGTGGTAAATCATGTAGGTTAGTAAAATAAATCTAGTCTGTTACTCATGTACCAGTATGTGGTATGATATTTTCTTATTTGCCCGGCATGGTTATGTTCTGGATATCAACATGAATTTCGGAAGGAAATATCGAGTACATCATATCGAGACTTTTCAGAATCGTTTTTTTTTCTGACTGAAGTAAAAACGTAGAAAGGTTTTTTTTTTTTTTATCTAAATTTAGCGAAATGGTGTCTCCTTGTGCATTTTGACTTCGAAGAACTGTTGCATATATGTATAAAAAGATATCTCAAGCGGAACTCAGTTTCTTCCCTGTATTGGATTCGGGGGTTTCTGCCTCTCGAGAAAAAAATTCAACATCTACCTGGGGACATCGTCGTTGATATAATTTAAATAAGATATTTAAATAGGAGATATCGAAGCGACATCAGTTAATGATAATCTGTGCTTCCATGAAACTGGGTCAACCTCTTTGGCGCGCACGATCATGCTGTTTCTACGTCTCTCATAAATGGCATATTGTTGTGAACAAAATATCCTTGCGATGGTAAGACATCGAGGCGAAAGTTAAATGTCTCAAAA
Organism: Hanleya hanleyi; assembly: GCA_036873755.1. Taxonomy (NCBI): domain Eukaryota; kingdom Metazoa; phylum Mollusca; class Polyplacophora; order Lepidopleurida; family Hanleyidae; genus Hanleya; species Hanleya hanleyi. Next base: position 45,636 of record JAVTVY010011582.1, read on the forward strand.
TGCATGAAAGGGAAGAAAAGTTTGGAGTTTGTTTAATAGCTAAAGACCGTAAAACTATCAAATGGACTACTTTCATTCAATCTGAAAGTAAACAGTGACGTTTACAGATACATGTACATGATCTATTTTCACGCGTAGTTCTTATCAAGATTCGGTGCAGCGCCTGATAATGAGGTCAGGCGGCCCAGTTTTGAAACAGTTGTAAAAATCGTAGTTTTGGTATTGTCACGACATTTATGTGCTAAGATATTGTGATGTGAGAAATAAATTATCGTACTCGTGGTTATTTATCTGATTTTTATCAAACTCGTGTGATAAAAATCAGATAAATGACCACTCGAAGTGATAATCTATATATATCGAAAATCGACCTTCTCATAATTAGTCATGTACAGATATGAGAGCAAGAATCATTGATATTTCGATCACGGATATAACATTTCATAACACCGCCAAGAAGAAAACATTAAGTCTAAAAGGACATTTTGTAGATAGGTTGACCTATCGAATGACTGTTTATATGATCTGGCTAAATGGCTGAACACATTTGAGAATTTTCTTGTGGAACACAGAAGACACAAAAAAAGCACTAATAAGAATTCTTATTATCAAGTGTAAACATAACCATTGGTAATAAACTGCACAATTCCTATAGATTTTTACAATAATAGTAAACCTAGTAGCGATTTGATGGTAAGTGTGGATGGTAGCCATTTTCGACAGTTAGAATTAACTTCATGAAACAAAGGATATAATGCAATATACATTATGTAAAATGCAATGTAGGTCAATATAATTAACTTGTGAAATTGTGAAATTCAATTATTGTGAAACTGAACACTGCTAAACGCGCATTTTTCAATACTGCAAGCCTCCCCATGGTTGGGACTGTCGGGTAAGGTGCGGCTTTGACCAATCAAAATAAATTTTCCATCAGGTGGTAGCCCAGACACATACCTTCATATTGATACCATACATATAACATAAAAAGCAGCAGAAGCGGAAAAATATTGTCATATGTTATCCCATCTCCCAGATTTTCGAGGTTTTTGACAAGTTCCCTGATTCGCTATAAGTGCCTTTAGCACGATACCTACCCATGTTTCAGACTGACACCCCCCCCCCCCCCCCCTCCCACACACACACACTAGACGGAAAATCACTAGGAAATTTTTTCATACCATGGGTTGAGGTTTGATGCTGAAAGTGAACTTGGGACGATGGACTATTTGTGTTTGTTCGGCTGCATGGTTCTACAGAATCGTCGGAAGGAATTTAATAACAAGACTAAGAGAAGATTGTGTCTCTGTGACGAGAAGTGTGGCGAGATCCCGGATCTATGATGGCCGAGAGGGGCCATCGCGTCTTTCATTTCTAATTTAACGCGATGGAGCGATGGAGCTATGCGATGGAACGATGGAGCTATGCGATGCGCGATGGAGCTATGCGATGGAGCGATGGAGCTATGCGATGAAAAGTCGCGCTATGATGCGCGATGAGGCTATGCGATGCGCGATGGAGCTATGCGATGAAGCGATGGAGCTATGCGATGGAACGATGGAGCTATGCGATGGAGCGATGGAGCTATGCGATGATGCGATGGAGCTATGCGATGAAAAGTCGCGCTATGCGATGCGCGATGAGGCTATGCGATGGAGCTATGCGATGCGCGATGGAGCTATGCGATGAAGCGATGGAGCTATGCGATGGAACGATGGAGTTATGCGATAAAAAGTCGCGCTATGCGATGCGCGATGAGGCTATGCGATGGAGCTATGCGATGGAGCGATGATGCGATGGAGCTATGCGATGGGGCTATGCGATGGAGCTATGCGATGGAGCTATGCGATGGGGCTATGCGATGGAGCTATGCGATGGGGCTATGCGATGGAGCTATGCGATGGAGCTATGTGATGAAAAGTCATTGCGCAAAGTAAGAAGCAAACAATACAATATCTTTGAGCGTGACAAGAGTAATCCATGTCAGTGAAGGATTTTATCGGGGAATATTTGGCTAACACAGTAGAATAATCACCTGCTGGGCTCTTTTTTCGATTTATCGCATATTAAATTGGACCGGTTTCGCTGGTAAAAACCGAAATTTCTCGAAAACCGTACATCATAGAATGGCGAGATTTGGACATAATTGGATGGCATAGAGGCCTAGAAACGCGTCTTTCATTTTTTTTTTTAATTATCAAATCTTTAGCGAGATATTCCGGCTTTAGCAGTGTTCGGTAAGTTTAACGATATTTCTTCGGTTTTGGGGCTCTAGTGAGAAAACTAAGAAAAACGAGAAAACTGAGAGACGCGTTTCTAGATGGAGCTGTCGATTTTCACGCAGTTATATTTGATACTTTTCTTGAAATTGACATTTGAAAATGATCGGTAGAATTTACGAAGAGCAAAGTTCAAATATGAATGATAGATTTAATTATATTCAAAGTTTAAACGTATGAACATGTCTAGAATTCTTAGAAAACAGGCTTTCTAAAAATATATAGTTTTATATACATAATCTATAAAGCAAAGGCGAGAATGAGAGAAATGTCATTGAGCGAGTGTTGATCAGTACAGGTGGATAGCTTAACTTACAGTTTTGGAACAATAATTCTGCCATATTATATCAAGGCGACAAAACGTTATAATCAGCCTGTTGTGTGAAGATGGGTGAACGAGGTTGTTTAATGGGGAGCGGTTATGGGAGGATGGAATAAATTTTGTTCGGAAAAATTACATGAACATCTCTGGTGCGAGAGCCGGGCGACCTTTTACGTATAAGCTTACGACCTTGACACATTTTAACGTACACAATACTGTTATTCTAAATAATGCCCCGAGAATAAAATCCGTATAGCTCTTAAGCCCCGCAGAAGTTTACGGTACAGCCTTCTGCTTTTCACAAATACTGTCCACCATCTTCCCTGAGGGAAGTCGATGAACTTGTGATATAGCCGACATGCCTTCGGTGAGATACCTGCCCACCTACACACTTTTAACGTTGTTTTTTTTTTCTAAAGATATTCTGTCAATGTGTTACGTGAACACCTGGTATGCAAAACCTTGAAAATTGCCCATTTGTCATATACTATTCAATGCAAACATATAGTTCATTCTGTTCGTTGCAAGGAAAAGGGGAAAACATCTTGGAACTTTTTGACCTGTGATTAAAAAATACAAAGGATGGCAAACGTCGACTTGATTGGCTAGCGTTGATGGCGGCGTGCAGATCACATAATTTTGTTTACACTGCTGATGAGCATACTCAAGCCTAAAATCGAGAAGTACGTTATAAAGCTCCCATGTATGTTTACTAACTCAGTGAATTTGGAATTGTCGAAGCAATGGAACGGAACTGGTTGCCAGCAAATTCACGAGATAAGCACATTACACTGCAGAAAAAATTACCAGCCTATTCCGGTGTCACACTGGTGAAAGAAGATGTCATGTTTACATGCGAAAAAACCCTCTTGCTGTCCCGTCTTTGAAGCGAAAAAAATATTTCTCCATATCAACATAGAAAGCTGTGTTTCATGCGTAGTAAATAGCTTACACGCTTAAAACTAGAGTGTTGAAACTTACTCGTAAAGTGTTGAAATGACTCTTTAAGTGTGTCCACAGGGACTGCTCGTTTAAGTGTTGTCCCTGTGGACACACTTGAAGGGTTATTTCAACTCTTTACGAGTAAGTTTCAATACTTTAGTTTTAAGCGTGTAGTTTTATACCATAAATGCTCGTATTCAAAAGTGACGTAAAACCGCATCGGTGAACGTTTGAAATTGAAGTTTGGTTGTTTTAATATCTTCTGCATACATTTGAACACCTCCAACCGAAATCTAATGCAATGTTCTTATCTACCGTGATCACATATTGAAATTTTCATGTTTAAAATAATTGTTAATTTCTCTGTTCACTTTGGCGATTGTGTTTTCGCATTGTAAGACTGTTTTTCAACGAACATGCGCAATGACTTTTCATCGCATAGCTCCATCGCATAGCCCCATCGCATAGCTCCATCGCATAGCCCCATCGCATAGCTCCATCGCATAGCCCCATCGCATAGCTCCATCGCATAGCTCCATCGCATAGCCCCATCGCA